>JANHFL010001912.1:25301-37812 GCA_032468155.1 Oxyrhabdium leporinum | reverse complement strand
ATCTATCTATCTATCTATACACACACACACATAACATATATAGATAAAATATATTTTCTATATATTTTATTTAAAAAATCTGCAACAGGGGACAAAATTCGGATCGAACAAATCCTCTACTGAAGAAAGTCAAATTCTGAGGGATGAAGTTTGCCTTGTACCTACCATTGGGGCATGACCTTTAATATATTCATTATATCAACTTGGAGGAGGGGACAACTGACCATTCTTTGGCAAAAGTCTTCCAGAGTCATATGGAACCACAATTTAAGGGGCTTTACAAATGAGTATTGATAATCAAGCTATACAATCCAGATCACCATTAAAAGAAAGTCTCTTCTGAGTCAAACTCAGTTTTCTTTGCAGAAATGGAATGAATCTCAACTTCACTTTCACCTATAGCCTGGTAATATCCTATCCAAAATACCAACCAGCTGTGCCTAGTTTCTGAACAGAGACAATATAATCCTGGTACACATCCTAAATGACTAGCAACAAACTACACACACACACACACACACACAGGAAAGTATATTGAAAAGCAGATGTGCAAAATAGAGATTTTGCTAGTAGGATGGATCATTCTTTAGACATCTGCCACTAGCAATCCTAAGGTGGGATAAGCTAAATTCTTATTTCCTGGCCGAGGATGCTGAAGGTATTCTTTTCCTTACTTGATTGCCAGTTTGCATCCAGAGAACTGTTAGCACAAAGATTAAGTCTGCAGCTGTGGAAACTTCTGCCTGGTCTTTTACATGCCTGCTCTGTTTGTTATCTAAATCCCTCGCTGCCGGCCTCAAGCTGATGTTGTGGCTGCTGCTGCTGCAATACAGAGTAGCATCTACTCCTTGGCAGGATGGAGAAAGAACCAGAGGAGAGATATGTAGCCAAAGGTATCTAAAGCCCAATGTTAACACATCTTCCTTACCTATTCATTTCTTCAGAAAGTTCTACAGAAAGATGAGAAAAAGAAACATATAGTTTCCCCTACACATTACAACAGATATAGCCTTTATCATTCTCACAATTGCTGCTTGGAGCTGTAATCCAGGAGTATCCAAAAGGCAAATGGTTGTCATGGCTGTTGCAGGCTGTTCTAATAGTCAGAAAAGAAATCTAGAGAGCCTTCAGGATGTGAATGAAGCTTAATATGTGATATTCTGATATGTACTATATATATATATATATATATATATGCCACTGATTGACTCCAACTCCACTCCTGGAGGATACCGATTGCATATTTAAATAAATTATTTAGAAGAATGTATGGAAGGCTGTCCATTAAGTGAGTCACTTTGCCTTTATGTAAGACTAAAATATGGTGGCATGATGGCTCAGCGGGTTAAAGACATTGAACTTGTCAGCTAGAAAGCTGACAGGCGAGGTTAGATCCAAGAACTGTGCGATGGGGTGAGCTCTAACTCCTAGCAGTTTGAAACTATGCAATTGTGAGTAGATAAATAGGTACAACTTTGGTGGGAAAGTAACACCATTCTGTGTAATTATATAGTCATATTATATAGTCATGCTAGCCACACAAACAAAGAAACATCTTCAGAAAATGCTGGCTTGGTCGGCTAAGAAGCAGAGATGAGCACTGCCCTCTAGAGTTGGACATGACTAAATAAGATAAACTTTTACTTAAACCTGAAGATTTTGTTAATTTCCTATGTCATTGTACAGTGCAGTAGAGAACAGAAAGAGAAAATTCAAGCTCAGATAGACAAATAATCTATAGCAGGGGTCCCCAATCCCTGGTTCATGAACCGGCATCAGTCTGCGGCATGCCAGAAATTGGGCCATGCAAACAAGCAAAGCCCCATCCATGGGATGCAAATAGCACACTCTCTCCACGGACCTGGTCCCTGACGCCCAAAAGGTTAGAGGCTGCTGATGAGTAATTAGTCAGACCCGGAAAACTAAGACATAGGTAATCTCACTGCTTACACTGGTGAGAGTCCTCTAAATAAATGGGATAAAAGAAAAATGAGTTCTTGTTTTGATGATCAGAATTTATTCGATGCCATTTAACATTTTTAATGTATACTTTCATCTCCAAATATTTTAAGGGAGTGAAAGGAATTGGCTTAAATGAATTGAACAACAGTCTGAGGTAAAATATTTGATATTCCCTCTTACTCTGGGTATAAAGGTCTTTTATTATAATCCTATTTAAACACAAATTTTCTAAACATGGTTCAGAGATGGTCAGAGGACATTCACTAACTTTGATACATGTTCTCTTTTTACCTTTCCCAGGTCTAATGGTTTTTGTTTCATGTTATGGGTAGCATTAGGAATATTGTTATATAGTTATTTGCATGCCTCTTTGCACTTAACATCTCAAAATATTTAATGTCACATGCATGTAAAGAATGCATAAAGTTGGTTTCTGTGGAAAAATGGCACATTAAAGAGGGTTCCACAAAAACGGAGCCAACAACCATGGCAAAATGAAGAGCTGGTGAGACTGGCTCTTTGAAACCACTCTGGAAAATTTGGATTGACAAGTTTGACAGTGCCAAATAAATTTCCTTCAAACCTTCATGAAATAGTTTTAATTACAAATTAGAGCATTTAAACAATTTGGCGGGAGAAGAATAAGCAGCAAAAATAACTCTGATTTTAAAAAGTTACAAATGGGCTAAGAATCCAGATAAATTTGAAATATGATTGGAAAATATTTTGTTTTGAATTTTTTAAAAAATAGGATGGAATCTGAAGGAAGGAACACTAAAAATTACAGTTACAAGAAAATAACACTTATATTTGACTAACTAATATCAAATGGAGCAAAGTATTTTAATAGTTGACATATTGAAGGATATTCCTGAACAACGGACACAGAAGTTAATTGTAAGTTTGTATCTATTGATAAACTGTTATACTATGGAAATGGAACAAGTTTTACTTGACAAGACTGAAACTGTTCTGAAAGTGGAATTAAAAGTGACAAGCCACAAAAATGATATGGGAACAATGCTATACTGGACATGCAAAAGAAACTGGCTAATATATTAATTATTAAAAATGATATATAAATAAGAAGCAAGAGAGCAACCTGGATAATCTTCCTATATTGGATTTTCAAAAGTGGTGTCAGCCTTGGGAGTCATATTTGTAGAAGGCATTTATGGCTGCCACATTTTAGTGCCTGGGAAACTGGGAGGGGGGATATTCACATGTAGCAGGGGAGTAAAGACACAAGAGCATTCTTCCCAAGAGAGTCAAGGACATGTCAACTTCCACCAGGAAAAGTAGTCCCAGAAGGAAGGCATCCGGTTGAACTGGAAATAGATTGGACCATGTGACCTTTGGGGATGGCCGGGAGGTGGATCTTTGAATTTCTCTTGGGGAGGGAAAAACCTGGACCTTCAGATTCAGTTTTTTCCCAGATGTGTCAACATAGTTTCTCTAATAAATTCTTGGTTTCTAATAACTTGGTTTCTGAGTGCTGAATGGAAAAGCGGGACTTTGCTGGAACCCTGACGAGTGGATTGTTAAATCTTTGAAGAATTTTATGAGAAGGGACAAAGTAATCAAGTTTCAGGACATTATTTGAAGGGAATAAAGATCGAGATTGTTAAAAGTAAAAGGAAGGAATATAAAGTTGGTTCATTTGATCAAGTTTAAAATAGATATGTTGTTATCTTGAATAATGAATTTAATGAACTAGTTCTGTTCAGAATGAAATGATATGGTTTTTAACAATTTGTTTATAGATAAGAGATGGCTACAGAAAATTCAAGAATAGATCATTTCTTGGATTTTAAGACAATGTTAGTAAAATTGTTTATACTCAGGATGACAGTGGAAGTCATTTATTTCTTTTTTCCTTGGTATATTCATATTTTTTGTCTTTTATTATTTCTATTTTTCTTTTCTATTTGTTTTTTTTTCCAGTTTATATTGGTATTTTTCTAATCTTGTAATTTTTGATAAAATCACTATTAAAAAAGAATGCATAAAGTCAGGGAAGAGCCAAGTGTAACAGCCGCTAAAAGAAATTGGGGTCAAATTGTGAAAAAGTAAGCAAGTTCATTGCATATTCTTTCCAATATGAAAGAAAAGACCTATTCATGAAGATGATGAGCAGAATGCTGGCTTCAAAATGGAGATGCAAAAGAAATCTGCACATATTCTAGGCTAAAGAAGTCTTTAATTTTTTTAAAATCCCACATGGGCAAATATTACTTTTTAGCTCTGTATTAAAAACTTTGAAATAATACAGTTACTAAAATGTCAAGTTAGCTGCAGAAACATGTTCGGAAGAAAATCTCTATATGTTACTACCTGGGATGCAAAATGAACCCACGTATCCAAAATATGAGTAAAAAGTATAAGAGATAACCGAATACTCTGTAGACACAGTCCACTCCTTGTGGCTTTATAGTAGCATTTTTAAACCAAGTATGAAATGTTTTGTAAGCAAATCAATTCATCCCAGTAAATGCTGACTTTTCTTCTGCGCATGTATTCATTTTTAACATGTAGACTGGAATTATGCCAACAGCATTTTTATTAACATATAAGGAAATCAAGTCTGGAACTTTGTAATGCCAATTAAAACTATACTATTTATAATTTCTTGTGTGTCTAAACAACATTTAATGGCCCAGACTTTTTTTTCAACTTCAGTTCTCTCATTTTAAAGAGAGATGTATCCTATATACATAAAATCTTTTATTTCAGTCTTTGACAGCAAGAAACATTACATTGAACCCACCTACAGCATTTATATATTTCAACTATAAAACTAAAATCTGGCGTGGTGGGTTGGATTGAGAGACAGCACGATTACCCCAAATTCATACAATCTATTCTGAGCCTCATTCTCTGACTCCCAATGCTAAAGGCAATGGTCCCAAACTTTCCTTCGTTATGCAAAACCATTTATCAGAATGTCCCTGTGATGATTGAAAAATGTGTTCTTATCCAAAAATTAAAAAAGACCACTTTAATCTAATTTTGGGTAATTAGGTTGGGTAATGCCCAGGTTTGGAAAGCACTGCCTTGGTCACTATAAATCACTGCCACCCACAAACATTCATGTCATAGCCATAAAGATCAAGGATAAAAAAAACATGGATAGAAGAGAAGCGAGAAAAAAGAAACCTTTGATATTTTTCAAACAATTTCTTGTATCCCTCAAAACAAATTCCAATAGTCTAAACAACTTAAGAACTACTAATCTAATAATGGTTTCTTTTAAACAAAATGGTTATGTACTAATTAACTGGAATTCATGTAACCATTATTTTTAAGTGCGGCAGATTTCATGCTCTGACAGTAGAAATTTCATTTCAGCAGCTCTTTTTTTTAAATAAATAAATAAAAAGATTCAGTAACAGCCATTGCTGAGATTGCTGGTCCTGCAGTCTTAAATATGTGACCCATATTTTGGAAGAACCAAAAGCTAATGTTTTCCTTTTAGTACTGAATCTAGAAAGTTATACGAGAAAGGGACCCAGTCCAATTTTTTTTTCTGCCACAGATTCATCTCTCTACCTTTCAATCACAATATGCAGAGGTCATTAACAACACAAAAGAAATGAGTTCTGAATCATTAGTTGCACGTTGCCCTTTTCTTTCATTTCCCCACATGCTTTTACTTTATCTGGTGATAAAATCTGCTCTTCAATTCTTCAAAAGTTCTCTTCTATTGAGAAAGAGGCTTTTGTTTTTCTACTTTTTTCATGAGATGCTTGAAAATTTCAAATTTCTCTAGGCATTTTTGAGTTGACTTTACTACTTGGAGAGGAGTGCTACTCCCTATATTATTTTTTGCTACACATCCTTCCATTGCTAGGTATATCAAGCAAGCAACAGCGGCAAGAAGTAATGCAAAAAATATGATCATTTACCTGTTTAGTTGCATTCCATTTACCTATAGATGAGATATTTTCATGAACAATAACTGTTCATAAATAACGTTCTTAAATTGTTAATAACAATAACTATTTATGAACAATAACTCAGCTACATAATTTAAACAATCAAATTCTTTCAAAAAGTACATTTCTCCACAACCCTCCTGATGGAGTAGATAGTTTTGTTCTGTCTTATCTTTATCTAAAGAAATATAATTCCTAAGAGTTAAATCCAGCCGCAGAAATACTTGAAATATCTCTTGATAATGGTAGGTCAAATTTTTCATTTTCCCATCTTTTTAATGCCTATTCACTCCAACATAAAATTCTATGTTTTTTAAAAAAATATTATTATTCAGATGCAGAACTCTTGTCATCTCGCTGTAGCACAACGTTTTCAAGTACTGTTACAGAACTTGGTCAAGTTGTGCAAAGCATAACTTAATATTGGATATTTTTCATAGAACTTTTGACACTTGGGAGTCAGTGTGAACACACACAGTAACACAATCACATACACAGCAATATAGACACAGTGAGACTAAACAGGCATAAAAAGAACTCATTTGCTATGTTGCTTTCCCTCTTCACTGCGAACTGTAAAACAGAATTTGAAAAGTTTTGGTTGAGATGCATCCTGTGATTGCTCCCCAACTGGCCCATAGCATTTTGGCAGAGGTCTTTCCTCTCCATACTAAAGGCTCTCAACCAGAAATCACTCTGAATAAGAGGAATTAATGAGCAATGATTCCTTGTCACATCCCACATGGACCATTCTATTCCCTTCAGAAGGAAGTAGGATGAAGCATTCCCTGTACAGGAAAATATGTTTCATTGAAGAAGAGAAAGGGGAATAATCACTTGCCTTTTTCTGGGCAGGAGAAAGTACAGAGCAATTATTCCCTTCCTCTTAGTGCACAGAGAAAGTCCACTGTATCTGAGTGGAAATGGGACAGTTTTCTAATCATAACAAGATAATTAGCCCAGAGTACATTGTGTACAGAACATACAAAAGATGGTGCTCAACATGCCCAGAAGGTTTGTAAACTTTACCACATAGACATCAAAAGATAGAAAAAGTCCACTGCTTATTAGAAAGCAAACACTGAAATATTAGAGAAGATTGCAGGGAGATGCAGGGTTCCAGTTAACTTTCTAAAAACTCTTGCTATATCAAGCAACAATTGAAAGACAAAACAGAAGAGACAGATTTACTAATGAATAAAATTTCCTCTTAGAACATGGTTGTGCACCAGATGTTCCTAGATATTATTAGTCTAGATGGACCATGGTCTAAGATGAGCTGACTAAGGCAACTTATTTTGCTGACTATAGCAATGTTTGCTTCAACCTTGTAGGGCAGCAATGGGATAAGACATGGATTTGTGATGGGAGAAGGAGAAAATAAAAGAAAGCCATCATCATGTCTATGGAGATTCTCAGTCATCCCGGTCATGGTTGTCCCCAAGGTGCTTTTTCAAAAGGCAATTGGACTTTGTTTTGCTTATCGTGTTTTCCTTGTCATCCAAGAAGCTTCTTCGGTTCAGTTCAGTTCAACTTCTGTTCAGCTGAAGAAGCTTCTTGGGTGAGAAGCGAAACATCTTCAAGCCAAAGAAATTCCAGTTGCCTTTTGAAAGAGTACCTTTGGGTATTCTTGGGGAAGCCACCATCATTTAGCTAGCAAACAAATAAGTTCCTTTTTCATTGCAGAGAAATTAAACCTAGGTTTTCATAAAAATCATGCCTATATAATATAATGACTTGTAGTTTTTCATAAAAATACAAGTTATGAGGAAACCACTAAAATATTTTCTATTATCTTTTTTTATAGCCTATCAACTAAAGAGTACCAGAACGAATAAAGGATATAAAATCTCAGTCATTCCACTGATCGTTGTTTTTAATTGTAAATTATTCTATCCTAATTTCTAGCAATCCTTTAGTCACATAATGAGGGAGGAGGGGGAAGCCTGACTCTTGATACCTTATTGCCATTATAAATCTTCAGGTTAATGCTACCTATATTCAAAATGAATATTCAAAATGAAGAATCCTGCATTTCGTTGCTTGAGGACTCTATGCTGTTTACCTTGTTAATGGGAACCGCATTTTGAATGTATATATATTGGATAGCTTCCTACTAAAACAGACATCAGTTACTCTATCTTTGCAGGAAGTCAAGGAATGTCTTTTCATTTAGTGAATGGATTTGAGATCAACTGACTGGGAAATGATCCAAAAATGAAGCAGTTGATGGATGCAATACCTCTTCCAGAGAAATACACTGGGAAATGTTTGCTCCACAACAGACTTTAAAACACATATAAGAATCTGTTATTTAGACTTTTTAATTTTTTTTAAAAATTAGGATCTTATCAGTCACATATCCCATATCAGCTTCTGGAAGATGTCTGCTAAGAACAGAACTGATACCTTTGGAGCACTGACTGATTCCAGGCTATTTGGTTGTCACTGTTTTTGGTTGTTTGTTCAGAAAACTTGTGACTCAATACTATAAGGCTGTTGGCATACATGTCAATCATGCATGATTTCCACTCTCTTTCAAAATAAAAAGAGGCATAAGAGAACTTGTTATAGTCTATGAAAGCAGTATCCTGCAATCATTCAGATCAAGATAATTAAGGATGCAATCGTTCTAACCAACTTCCGAGAAGCCCAAATGAAGAAGAAAAGAAGAAGGGGGAAAAAAGGCAGAATGGAAAAGACCATATGACAATTTGTGAGTTATGTGCCTATTTTGTGACCTTGAAGCAGCCTTCTACAGTTACCTATATAAAATATAGAATTATTCTTCAAGCATTCTTTGCTACTATCAGTTTTCTGACCACCATACTTAACACGTTATTGAGTTACCATTTTCTATTTTCTGCTTTCTTATCTCAAAGGCAGTAAGCTATAAGTAAAGAAAGGGGCAATGGAAAATGGTGCAAGATTTCTCAAAACTTTTTTTTTAAGTAGATGCTGGGAAATGAGGGATTTTGAACTCAGACTGTACCAAGTTGAAGGAGATGTAATTTAATCCACTTTTTTAAAAAATAAACAAACTTGAAATCTATTAAAGCTACTTAGCACAGTGTTGGGCCATTGGGAAAAGCACTACTGTAGCTCTCCAGATGTTTCAGGCTACAAGACCTATTAGCACAGTAATAACCAAAGTTCATATCTTCAGGACATCCTCTGCATTAAAGAAACAGCAGAAATTATTGAGACATCATGAGGATTAATGACTTCCTTTTTCCATAAAGTCAGTGGATCAGTTGATATTTTAATGCTATTTTAAAGGTCTTGCCTTTAAAGTGCCACAAGTCTCTTTGTTGGAAGAGATGAATATGGCTACCCTATGAAAATGACATTGTGCATACATTTATTTCTATAATCAGGCTAGCAAGAGAAGAAAAACAATAGAAAACGCTATTCTCTTCTTTCTCATTTTTACAGCTGCTTCTAAGTTTTTGTGGCGAGATCTGGCCACAGGTCTCTGGAGTTACATCTGTTCTATTGCTAAAATTCTGGTTAGGAACTAGTATTACTGAAGAGATTGAAAAAGTTCCATCTCACTCCATTTAATAATTCCTCATGGGAAGGGAGGAATGTCCTACTCCTTGGGGAACAAGGCTTACTGGTCTCTAATTTTAAATTTACTACTTCCACACTCATCCATAATGGGAATAGCATCAGGTATTCTAACACCACCCCTCATCCCCCAGTACTACATTGAAAAGTCCCGGCTGTGAACTTCCCATAGCTAACTTGCTGCTGTTCCACATTGTGTTTTCATTTGGAATATTGCAATTTTTTTGCACTTTCTTTTAAATCTTGGAGCATTTACGGTACAAACAGGAAAACATTGAAAACAACCCTTCGGTAGTCATAACAGTAATACAACCGTCACTGTCAATTACTGCTGAAACAATGTGCTCACAGAGTACTAGAAACTTGAGAAATGGAGTCTTCAATTCATGCTGCCTTTATTATTGTTGTCCAAGAAGTATTTCAGAACTAGACCCTCTCTAGAAATAGCTTATCTCCAAATGGTAGTGAGATACAAAGCTTAAATCACCCAGTATGTTACCTTCTTGGGGAATTTATACATTTCGAAGGTTATTAATAGTTCAGCTGCAAGAAGAAGAGGAAGGAAGGAAGGGCACCATTACTTTGATGGGAGCCTGAGTGAGGTACCCCTATCTTCCCGGCCCAACCTTCCCTTCTCGCTTGCCATCTCTCCACGATTAACCATCCAGCTGCGATTAACCGCCCGCCCCCAAAGTGTGGAGCCCTGGATCCGGGCCTTGCGATCCGGTCCTGGCGGGACCCGTCAGGAAAGAAGCAAGAGGCGCGAAAAAGCCAAAGGGCGACGCGGGATGCACCTTACCTCGCCTTGTCGGTGATAATGCTTGAGGCCTTTCCCTCCCTGGCCGAAGAGTTTGCCTTTCTTGCCGCTTCCCAGCGAGAGTCCTTGGTGGAAGGTGGCCGACCTGTTGGCCGCCTGGGTCGGCGTCTCGCCCATGAGGGTGGCCTTGATCGCGTTCGCCTTCGTGCCGTCGAGCTGGGAACTCTCCACCACCAAGAGCGCGGCTAGGAAGAGGAGAGGGCGGGAGGAGAACTTAGTCCAGCTCTGCATGATCGTCTCTACCCTCTTCCTAGACGTCTTCCTTCCCGGGGCTGGGCTGAGCGGCGCAGTTTCTGCAAAAAATAATAATAATAAAAAAAGAAAAAAAAATCCCCGGCGTCGGCGAGGGAGGAGAGCCCTCCGGCCGTTGGAGCAGCGCGAGCGAAGGGGAGAACTCCCAATCAAGGTCTCCGGGGCGGCATGGTGGGGCGCCCTCCCTCCTCCTCAGCAGGAGAGCCAGTCGCGGAGGAAGGGAAGGAGACGGAGACCTGGTGCCGGGCGGGAGGCGGCGGCTGAACCCGAGGAGGGAGCCTCCCACCCGCGAAGCTCGGCCGGGACGTCTAGGGCAGGAAACAGTCCTGGATCCGTTCCCGCGTCCACGCACGCCGCCTTTTGCCGTGGGACAAACTCAACCCAGATCTGCTCTGAGCGACGGCTGGCCTGGAGAGCGACGGCTGACAGCTTGCTTCGCTGTCTAGGAATCCCGGCAGCCTTCCACCTTCCGCTGGCTGGTCCGGGGCATCCCGACAGCAGGCGGTTAAAAGACTTGGACGGAAGATGGAGCGCTCAGCTTATTAGGCGTCGAGTCCGCCTGCCCGTCCCCAGCAGCCGCCTCCTCTGCTCGCCTTCTGCCCCCTTCGCTTTTATAGCTTCACCGGCGGAGTTCTCTTTTCCTCCGCCCCCCGGAGCCGCAGAGTGACAGGGAGGGGAGCTGACTCATTCCTTGAGCCCACTCCTCACCATCCTCCGTCCCACTCGGCACCTTCCTTCCCTCCTCCTTGCTCTCCGATCTCTTGAAAGCTTCTTGGAAGATTTGCGTCTTTGCGCAGGGAGCGCCTTCCCTTAAGCTAAGGGCTTCTGGTAAACCCTGAAGGGATGACGACTGAGGATGAATAATTGCGAGGGTCTATGTTCTTGGATCCCAATCTTGGTCTAATTAACTCAGGGTGGTTAGACTTGGTTATCCCAGCAAATTGTCTCAACCTGGTCCAGGGCTCTGCCCAACAAAAAGGGTGGAAAGTTTTGCACATAGAGAGGAGGAAGAGAACTAGAAGGACGCAGGCTCTCTCCCTCCCTCCGCTACTCGCACATATAAACACAAATGTGTTGCTCAGGTTTCACTGGGACTCAAAATATTTGCTATCAGATGAAATCCCGTTGAAGTTAATGAAAAAGCATTTGTTTCCATTTAAACTAAGTTTGGAAAATGTCAACGTATTGGTGTAGGAATCCATTCTTAAGCGTTTGTCCATCATCTGCAACCAGAGAGAGCGCTAAACTTAATCTGATCAAATCAGGGTGCAGTTCCTGGTGACTGCCTGGAAAACCGGTAATCCTTGAAGTTTTCTTGGCAAAGTTTTTCAGAAGGAGTTTGCCATTGCCTCCTTCCCAAGACTGAGACAGAGTAACTGGCCCAAGGTCACTCAGCTGGCTTCATGCCTAAAATGGACTGCAATTGACTGTTTCCCAGGTGCTTGGCACCTTAACCACTGCACCAAACTGACTCTGTTAAACTGATATAAAAAAAGGACAAAGAGAGAAGAACGTTTGCAGCAGTGGGTCTGGTGGTGACCATAGGATATGTTGGCTACCATCACAACTAATTATATAAGGAAGTTAATGTAATTCAGTGTATACTCATTAAGAAGATCTATTTGCTATTAGCCAAGTGTATTCTAGTGGCTAGAAAACTTCAGTTGCCACCTACCTTTTGTTCTCTATTGGAATACATAGTGAAGCTGGAGGAAACAGAAAAAGAACTTGGCTTAGTCGACTACAAGCTGATTTGCAATTGTTGTTGTTGTTGTTGTTAGTCACGAAGTCATGTCCGACCCATCGCGACCCCACGGACAATGTTTCTCCAGGCCTACCATCCCCCGGAGTCCATTTAAGTCACTGTTTCAGTGACTCCATCCAGCCACCTCATTCTTTGTCGTCCCCTTCTTCTTTTGCCCTCAACCATTCCCAGCATTAGGCTCTTCTCCAGTGAGTCCTTCCTTCTCATTAG
>JANHFL010001912.1:0-18028 GCA_032468155.1 Oxyrhabdium leporinum | reverse complement strand
AGAGAGAGAGAGAGAGAGAGAGAGAGAGAGAGAGAGAGAGAGAGAGAGAGAGAGAGAGAGAGAGAGAGAGATCTTAAGCTTTCATTAGACACTAAAATCAGATGAAGCAGAGACTTTCTGGTGTTGTTTTAAAAAAAATACTCTCTTAAACCAAAACATTCCCAGAGGAATTATTTCAAATATACAATTGTACAAGAATATTTTATAGTTGGATTTATTGGGAAAGACTGTGCGAAAAAAAAAAAAGTAACAAGTCTCATTTTACTATTCCCCTTTATCTCAGAATACTTCTCTTCAAATACTTTTATTTCTCTTTTTTGGCCTGAAAAGCAATTAGCACTGGAAGATAAACCAAAATGTAAAACTGAATTACAAGACAAGACCAAAAAGAAAGCCCACAAATACTACAATTGGAACATTTTATACTTCATGTCCTTGAACTGGCCTGGATAATCTCTAGGCAAGTCTTCAGGGTTCTTCAGGGAACATCCATATCAGTTTCTGACACTTCACAACATGACTGCAGTAGTCTAAAAGCTGTTCTTGGCCTCCGCATTCTGACAACATTGACAATATTATAGTGAATCTCACTACTTCAGGCTTTGAGCTTCAAGACCAGTAATGAAAATACTAGACTTGACAGCTTTGCAATCTGTTGAGAAGTCCCAGTAGGAGAAGCAGTGCTGTTGTCAATTTCAGCACTGCTTGTCCTACCTGGGCTTTTCAATGAATCTACAAAACTGTCAAGGCTGGCATTTCCATTTTCAGAGTTTGATAAGTGTCCCGTTTCTCTTAACCCTGGGAGCAGATGCTTGGTTCCTCCTATCACAACCTTTCTTTCTTTCCTTTTACGTTGAGTGGGATTTAAGACATTTTTGTTCCAGCAATACCACAGACAGCTAACGTTTCCTCACAATTTCTTTTAAGCATTTCAAGATGGAAGGAATAAAGACAATTAGGAGCAGTGGTAGTCTGGAAGTATCCTTGCGCCGGTGCTCAATCACTTCTCAATATTGAGGAATCTTTACTGCTTCCTTTTTCTCTTGGTGATAATCTGATAATATAATATGCTGTTTATGATTGGCAGTGAGAAACCCTTTACAGCTATGGCTGCCTGCTTCTTAACACTCTCTTTCAAGTGCCTTCAGATTTAAAGCTGAAATAAGTGACAACTACAGCATAGATAGTTCCTTTTTAATATTGATAATCCAGTTAGGAAATAGTTTCACAAAGTACTTAGCTATATTGGATGTGAATTATAGAAACTGAAGTCCATAACGTTGAAGGTTACCAGAATATAAAAAGCTTTTATAGAATAGAAAGTAGGAATGCTTTTCATACCATAATGTTATAATGATGCTCAGAGGAACACCCCAGGCTCTTCATGGTCCATGTAAAAATCATTTTAAGAAGACATATATGACCCATTGACCACTAGATGGCCATACTTGATTTGGGTTGGATAATATACTTGTCAAATGTAGTCATTTATAGATTGAAGTTAAGCTTTAAAAGTTTGAAGTCATTTATTGGCAAAAAAATACCCTTCCCCATGCCAGACAGACAGTATTAGAATCTTTAATTAATTAAAAGTACCTGAAATCATGTAATTGAAAATTATCCAGCCTCTTTACATTCTGCAATAAACCTGTAACACTAGTTCAGATGCTCATAAGGATAAAAGGATTTATCAGTTTCTAATGTTATGATTTGCTTATTCTATTTCTGTAACAGTATACAACTATAGAAACAAATAAACAAATCAAAAACCATTGTGAAGAAAAGTTAACACATATTTTCTGAGTCAGTGTGGTGAGGCCCAGATTCAATTCAATCAATTCATGGTCAATCTCAGCCCTGAAAATTACCTTTGGTTCAATTGCTCCCTTTCAGCTCAGTCTACCTCATAGAGTTTTTCTGTGGGGATAAAATGGGAGATCTCCATATAAAGTGCTTTCAGCTCTTGGAAACAGGGCAGGAGATAAATGTAATAAATGAACTAATAAATGGTTACAGATGCTTGTATTTCAGTCATGTAATAAACACAGTTCTCCAGAAGAACTAGAAATAAGAATAATAAACAAAATATTATATTTAAAATGAAACAATAAAGTGATAAAACAAAGAGTAGTTCTTTTTCCTTTTCTTTCAACATCTTGGAAAGTTTCTTCATTTGGCACGTCTTTACTCAATGATAATTTTCTCTTTAATCTAATCCAGAAGAGGCTCTTCATGCAGGATCCTTTACTGGCTCCCTATACTTTAACAGAAATGCTTCGTTTTAGTCTGTAGGGCCTGGAGTCCAATCTTTGCCCTATCTTTCTTCTCTTATTTTTTGGCATACTCCTTCAGGTGACTCATTCAGCAACATGTTCCACTTCTAATAGCACCTTTTCCCTCTATGTCTTTGTGTTTAAATCTTTTTTAGCATATGTCCCTGTGGATTAACCTCTCTTTTTAAATTTATTTAAGAAGGATTTAATTCAATCAGCAGGTGTTGGAGAAGCAGGAAGCAGAATAGAGGACAGAAAGAGTATTAACACTTTGGTTTTGGAGGAGAGTTTTGAAAACACCATGGACAGCCAAGAAAAGAAACAAATGGATCATGGAAAAATTAATCCAGAATTCTCACTAGAGACATAAATGACTTGAGTCAAATTATCCTGCTTTGAACACTTATGCAAAGATCTAGCTCTCTAGAGAAGGTTATAATGCTGAGAAAGATGGAAGAAAAGAGAAGAGGATCTATAGCAAGGTAGATGGACTCCGTTACAATTATGATGAATGTTAGAGGACATGAAAGACCAAACTATGGACAGATCATCACGGAGATAATCTGTGTGGTTGGTATGAGTTGACAATGACTCAATGGCACCTAATCAATCAGTAGTATAATCCAAAAATTGACTACAGACTAGTCAATACTGGAAATTCTTATTTGTAGGAAGGTAACTTGGCAGCAATTACATTGTGTTTTTTTGTGGATTCTTTTTTTAATTGAAATCTCTTGTTTGTAATTTTATTGAGGCAGATGAATGGTTTTAAAATTTGATAAACAAATAAGCAATAGTGTATAGGATTACATGCTTAATTGGTTTTGCTGTTTCATGGTGTTGCTGTTCTTATTAGGTTATTATGTTTTTGTAATTTTCCTGTTGCTCAAATTATAAATTGTACCTGCTTGTTGTCATTGGTATTCTGATGCTTTAGATGTTTGCATTATTTTTAAAGGCGTATCATGAAGAAGGTCAGGAAGGAGGAGGAAGAGGAGGATTGCCTAAAAATAAAAATAATAAAACCAATAATAATAATATATGTTGCCATGTTGATATCTTGGAATTTTAGCTTAGTCTGTTTTTTGGTGAAATGATGTCATGAATGATGTGTGGGTCAGTGTGAAACACAGTGGAAGGGGTGGAGAGGGAATAGGGAATTGTGGTTTGGAAAAGAGACTAAACATTCAAAGAAATGACTCAGTTAGGAAGCTTTAAACTTTGGACTAATCCTTTTAATTGGCATTAATTGTTTTAATCCCTATTAAGCAATACTAATAGCTTTACTTCAAGTTAGCTCTAATGCATTTAGGGAACCTTTTCATTTGGCCTGAAGAATTGGCTTACCCGGAAAACTAAGTGCTTTTTTGCTTTTAAGAAGATTACAAGAACATTCTACAAAAAAAGCCATATCCTTTCATAGATACAATAGCAATAGTTTTGTGCTATGAAATATTAACCATAAAGGTATTATCAGTATATTTTGTGGGTACCTTTGAATCTGTTCTGCCTGGACAAGTCTCACAGATTTGTGGCAAAATTTTGAAAGTGGTTTTCCTTTCCCTTTTTCGTCTGACTTATTGGCCCAAGGTCATACAGTTGGCTTTGTGCCTAAGTCAGGACTAGAACTCATAGTTTGCCAATGTTTAGCCTGGCGCATTAACCACTGCACCAAACTTTGCCAAATTTAGTCCAACTAAATTTAATCCTGAGAAATGCACATCATAGAAAGGAATTAAATACATAATGAAATGGAAATAACTGCCATTGTACTAATCAATTAATCAAGCAAGCAAACAATAGCATTTAAATGCTTATTAGAATATTGCTACTACTCCTTAAGCAGTAAAAATTTCTATGGTAGTGATGCTTATCCAATGATCAGTTTCCTAGGACTATTATTGACTATTGAATATATTGAATAATATTGACTATTATTGACTATTATTGAAAACTGGTGATATTTCTGTGACATATATTAGAGTAAATGAATATCAGCAGTACCTTGTGAATAGATATAAACCTGTCCTCATCTTGGGGAGCAGGAGGGGTGAGTTCCCATGTAAAACAGAAAGAGTGTCAATAAACCATAAGGAGCTATAGAAAGTTTATCCATAGTAATGGGAAAGATTCTGTAGTTTTCCCCTCATACTCCTTTTTCTACCTATTGATCAAGCAGTTCAATGACTTAGCAAAGAAATAAAGGTAAAAAAGGTACAGGTTTCTTCTGCCAGTTGTGTCCGAGTCTAGGCAGCAGTGCTAATCTCCAAATCACAGCTGAAGACCCAACTTTATCTGAAGACACTCCTGTAATTGCGTGGCCAGCATGACTATATGCTGAAGGTACATAAACCACTCTTACTTTCCCACCAAAGTGGTACTGATTTATCTACTTCCATTGATATGCTTTTGAACTGCTTGGTTGATAGGAGCTGGGGCAAGTAACAGAAGCTCACTTTGTCATGCAGTACCTAGGTCTCAAACTGCCAACCTTCCAGTCAACAAGCCAGGTGTGTTAACTGCCCTGAGCCCTTTTAACAAGGAAATAGGGTTATTTATTTTTTTCTGCATCGTTTTTATTTCAGTTTTAGAAAAAATATTTTGAAAACATGCCAGGGTGGTAAAGCTAATCCAGCTGTTTCCTGACATTCAAAATGTCTGGATATTCTTCAGGAATATGAGAAGATGGCAGATCATGAATTTAGTGTTTCTCTAAAGTCATGAGGATTAGAGAAAATATTGTATTTTTCTAGGAAACTATATCTTTGTAAAGATTTATAACCACAACATACTCTTGGCTATTTATCAGTGCATAACCTGTGGAATGAGGTTTGCTTCATGATCTGGATGGTCCTCATCCTGCTGCTGTATAGAAGAGCCTTTGAAGATCTGGCTCTTCAGCCAGATCTTTGGTGAGGAAGAGCAAAAGACTCTTCACTTTGTCCTTATAAAGTCTGTTGTATTAGCCATATTTTGTTTTTTTCATTATGAACTCACAATAATGTGAAACCACAGCTGCCAGTTTTTTAAACTAGTGTTGGCCTTCATATGCATCTTCTTCCCAAAAACCTAGGATATAATAATGCATCATCATAGTATATGTGTGGATCCAAGCAGTGTGGCCTTTAGAAAATGACATGAAAAAAGTATCAGTGCGTAAATCTTCTAAGTGCCATCCAAGCTTTTTTTGCTATGGCACAGAGTGCCAATAGCCACTAGAAACAGCTGATTTATGCCATAATATTTCAATTTCCGTTTTTTAAATCTTGATACCTTGTGATCTTCTCCAATTCTTTGTCTATTTTAATATTCCCTGATATTACCACATCAGTTATCTACACTTTCTTCTTTTCAACCAATTATATCTAGTGCTTAGGATCCAAGATTTGAAATGATCCAAAAATTTGGAAATCCCACAATATTTTTGTCTGCTCATTTTTTACTACTTTTTCAACCATATGTTCCCAGTAATTTTACATTACTAGCACATGATTATTTTTATAGATATTCCAGTGAATCGTTTTGGTGATTGTTACATCATTTTTTATAATCAGCACTTTTTCTGCATGAGCTGAATATGTTTTATTGTTACTTCTGCTTTTTTGCACATTCTTTGCAATAATAATAATTATTATTATTATGACAAGTTGCACAGTAGGCCAGATGATTAGTTGGTATTTTTATCTGCCTATCAAGTTCTTCCCAAGGACCTGAGATACACAAATTCTGTTGTTTGGTGGTGTTATAGGTAATGTCACAAGATACAAACTGTTCCAAGTAAAGCTGTCTTTTGCAAATGATGATAATGATTTGGTCAATGCCAATGGTGCTCAAGTGGTGCTCCAGATGTTATGGGATTGAACACAAGATTTCTATTACAAGCTGCCTATTATAATAGTGCCTATTGGTACTATTTTTGTTTTCTTTTGATATAGATGTTCTACTTCTATTTTCAGGTCTTTTTGTTTTCTGATTTTCTCCAGTTCTTTATCTTCTCTTCTACTGTCTCCACTACTGCAACATCTACTATCCAGACTTTTTTTTCTTATCACCCCAATTCTAGGGTGTGTTATGTGGCAGGTGCTTGAATTATGAAGTACAAGAGTTCTTAGCTTCTTTACTTTCTGTTACTTTGTCTGTTTTGTAGTCTCACCAGTTATTGCTTGCAGGCAAATGGTATTTCTTGTTGATATTCAAATTTGTCATGCTGTTGTTCATAATTAGTCTGTACGATCTTGCAGCAATTAACTAGGTAGTCCATTGAACCAAAATCCCTGGATGGGAAGACCAGAAAAATAATGACAATGAATCATGAGCTTCAGCCAGGAAGCAACACTGTCAAACCCTATACCAAGGAATATAGGTGGGTATGAATGTTGCAAGCATACCAGACATTTGAAGATGGAAAAAAAACATTGGAAGAATATCTGAAGGACAGTGATTTAGGTACACCATAAAGCATACTGAAAATTATAGAGACAAAATTGGCTTATAAGAGAGACCAAATGAAGAGTAAAAAAAGAGACATAGTAAGGCCAAGTATTAAAGTACAGGGCCAGTACAAAAAATAATAATCTATCAGTCAGTGGATAAGAAGACCTGGCAATGTCTAAGGCAGAAAAGTTGAAGAAAGAGACAGGGGGGCTAATTCTGTCTGCATAAAGCTAAGCATTAAGAACAAATGCATACTGAAAGTCCTCAACCTAAGATCACAATTAGGCACACTGAGCAAACTGGTTGTTAAGCAAGAAACCCACATGACCACTTTGCTCAATGACAGCAATCCTGGAGCTTCCAGTTGTGTCATTCAGTGGTCTCCTTGGTTGATAAGCAGATGGAGCCTCAGTTAAGAAAAGTTAGTGTCTTGGGGCGGCTCTGGAAAGGTCCATGAGAGGGGAGGGAAATCCTTCATCAGGCTGTAGGAACAGAGCTAACATCTTCAGGATTTGAGATCTACAACTGCAGTCCAATGAAGAATTTCTGTTTTATCTGTCCACTGAAAGGGAAATAATTAGATGGGCTGCAGGAACAGAGATAAAATCCAGAAGACTCCAGCTTCATTCCTGCTGGCCAATGAAAGATCTCTCCTGCCTTACATTTTACTTCTATCCCTGCAGTCCAATTCCCTTCAAAGGATGGAGAAAAGAGGAAATATCTCACTTGGGGGAAATCCTTCATTCAACTGCAGGAATGCAGCTAAATCTTCAGTAATTTAACTCTGTTTTTTCAGCCCAATAAAGGTTTTTTTCCTGCAATAGATGGAGAGGACAGGAAATTCTTTATCAGGCTGGAAATTTCCTCTCTTGGGAGATGAACTCAGCTCCACATGGACCTGAAATTCCCTTGTGGCAGACAATCCGGTTGCTCTCAAACAATTTCTCCACCAAAATGGAATATCTCCTCCACGCAATTTTTTCAGCAAGCCCCAGAGATGAGAGGGAATCCTCTCAGCAGGCGGCAGCAAATTGCATCTTTTCCTGTTGGTTTCCCCATTGATTTTTTGGGGAAGCCAGCAGAAAAGATTGCAAATGGCAATCACTCAATTGCAGATTGTAAGTGCAAACAGGCTGCCATGCATCCAGATTGCAAACACATGACTGTAAGCCAGATGACTTTATGATTGCCGGAAGTGTTGTACAAGTTGTGAATTTATCATAACTTTGAATGATTGTTAAATGACCAATGGTGTACGACCTATATAAAGTCAGAATTGAGAAGACAGCAACAGATAGCAAATGCCATATCTGCAAAGTTATATTATTACTATTTAGTTATTATTGTACAACTCTGAAAGTTGTTGGGAGTCAGGCAGAATACAAATTTTATTAATATTAAAATAGAAGCTTTATACGCTACACTCCAACCTCTGTATTTATATGGGTTAATGTTTTCCCTTTAGAACCTCTGTGCCCTACTTATGAAGTCACAATTAAGGTATATTTGCAAAGCCATTTGTTCCATTCTCCTGTTTCCCCAGCTCATTTTTAATTCTTTTCTGCTGTTATTGTTGGCTAGTGTGGTTTTCACTCAATTTTAGACACATTGAATTTATTCTGCTCTGGCTTCCCTATGCAGCAATAACATGTGACTGAATCCCTGTACCTTCCCCCTAAAACAAACAAACTGTAGATGACTATTCCAATATGATAATAATCAGTATTGCATATGTCTGGACTTTGAACATTTGTTTTCCATGTGCATTTCTTTTACATGTCAAACATCACATTTCCAGCAGAAAATACAGTTTCCTAGACTCAAGTTTCCCATGCTACTGTAAGCTAATTTCTCAATAAGGAAGGTACCTAAAGGTATTTTTTTAGTGAACAAAATTTAAATCTGTATCTTTTTAATGCTCCTCAAACAGCTCTGAGCTACATTTGAAATTTCATCTATTGCTTATATCTATTGCTTTGCTGTATACAAAGATAACTTTGGCTCACATACAGCCAGCTCCTGATGGGTTTCACGATATACTTTCATATTCTTCCAGAATGTTTTTCAAATTTCCATACTAATGTACAACCCTTTTTTCCCCATCTAAGCCCTAATCAAGCATTAATTTGTACCAATCAAGCAAGCACCAACTCTATTTAGCTTTCTGAGTTAAGTCAAGATCTTGGCCTCTGGTGTATATCTTGGCCCACAAATTGTCAGTAGAATACTATCTAAAAATCTAGATAGTGGCCCAGGTATCATGTGGTTCCATATCTCAACTATAGAGGACTGCATTTGCACCCTGGAGATCTGAAGTTAATTCAATAAAAGGACATGATATTATAGGGACAGGAAATATTTTTCTTGAGAGCTTGATATTCCACTAAAAGTCCAAATTGATTCATGTACATTTACATATATGTATAAAAATAGCAAATATATTTTTATACAGTTGGACTATTCAGGGACTTGAAGAGTATCCAACTGGACTTCACGTTAGAAGTTTTTCAAAATGCAGTTGTAAGATTTATAAAGTACTAAGTGAATAGGTCAATTCTAACTGAGGTTACTCTGATGAAACTATTTTGTAGTAGTCTAGCAGTCATTAGTCAAACTACGATTACCATTAACAAAGGTATCTTTCTTTTAGTGATTCATATTTTAAAGTTGTTGTTTTTTTAAGAACAAAAAAACAAATTGTTATAGCATTTTTCCTTTTTCCTTTATAGGCAAATGACCTTGCAGATACTGAATTTACAAGGCATTGTTCATAGTTCCAAATTATTAAGAAGTTTGAATACTATGGTATGCTGGTCAACGGAAGTATTAGGGAGAATAAGAGAAAGACAAAACCACTGAATGCAGAATATGTGAGACCTAGCGGGGGGGGGGGGGTCTTCCTGCAAAATTTACAGCAGAATCATGCGGTAGGTTTCAAGAAGCAAGGAGTTGTCAGAAGAAGCAATCTTCTTGGGGGAATTTTGGTCCTTAGGGAACCACTAGAAGAAATAAAGAAAACATTGTGGTAGCAGTTTGTTCATCTTGGTATCCGAAGAGATTGCATGTCTGCAGAGACACAGAGGTTTATCTTGTACTTCATGTCATTTCTAGAGCATTTAACTGCCTTAGGGATAAATTGCATGTGGGAAGGTTTTTCTAGAATGAAACAATTAATGTCTAGCAACTTTTTTAAAATAATGGTTTATAGTTATTTTATGAAGTTTTATAATGTCTCTTCTATTCATCCACTTCTGTCAAATATGCTGATATGGGATGTTTTGTAATGGTGTTTTACAGAATGTTTTTTTTTTTTTAATGGCAACAGAATTCAGTCCAAACCACAGTATTGTTACTAATTTAAGTAAGTAATTTAACATAACTTATGGAGTTGTAGTTACTAAATTGTAGTTCATAAATCATTATTGCAGTTTAGTATTATATGAGAAACAGGCAACCTTGACTTTTCCAACTTTTTCAACAACCTATGATTATGATTATCCACAATTATCCGCAAATCATGGCACTTATAAGGCATTTCTTATGTTCACCTATTCAAACTTTCTTTTCATCACAAGTCTGAAAAAAACCTGTAGTTATCAGCCAGGTGTAGAATATTCCCATTATTTTAAAAAAGTACTTTCAAAAGTAGAATTTAAAGAAAAAGAACCCCATACACAGCTGTATTTTTGAAACAATTTATGAATGAACTAAACTAACATTGTTATTTCACCTTTGAAAATGTTCCTGCTCATTCTGTACAGAGATGGCCTTGAAGAAGATATTCAGTAGACATTATGTAAATTGCAGCTTAGCCCTGAAAGGAAAGAAGGAGAGTAACTGAACTCAAGATTGCATTGCTCTCTCCAACAAGACAGGGGGGGAAAAGTGAAGATTTATCAATCTTTCAATGTCCTGTCATATTACTCTGCAGCAATAAAGTAGAATTCCAAAAGCTGTTATGGCATTTTTCCCCTGACCTGGCTAGCCAGAGGGCTGGCAATTTCAACCAACATCCCTTTCCTCAAGGAAGCCTTTAAAAATAACTTTAAAAAGAAGTCATTTTATCTTCATTATGTATGTTTTAGTTGCTTTGCAAGTAGGATCATTCTTGGAAAAATATTTAGCCTGAAGAATCAAATTTCCTGGTGTGTGAGAGAGGAAGACTAAGGTAAAACATTGCATTTTGCTGGTCTTCCCCAATCTACTGCTTTACAAATATATCGGGGCCAATTTCACTAAATCCCCTTAGGTCAGTAACTACAGAGGTGGAAGTCCCAAACACCATGTTAAAAGTGAAGTGGTAAGCCTCAATGTGGTTTTCTTGTTTATAGCTCAGCATGATTGGGGAAAACCACACATTTATTACTGAACCAATAAAAGTTGGTTAGATTGACCCTGCCTTCATGGACCACAGCAAAGGGATTAAACTGTAAGAATCACTGTTAGTTTATTTACCAGAAGCCAGATTAATGGTAATGCACAGGCTCCCTTTAAGGGTCAGCATCACC
Organism: Oxyrhabdium leporinum; assembly: GCA_032468155.1. Classification (NCBI taxonomy): domain Eukaryota; kingdom Metazoa; phylum Chordata; class Lepidosauria; order Squamata; family Cyclocoridae; genus Oxyrhabdium; species Oxyrhabdium leporinum. The sequence goes on along the minus strand of JANHFL010001912.1, from coordinate 6,813 downwards.
ATATGTGTGAATAAAGAATCATGAATGTGTCAGCCATGTGAGGCTCCCAGACTCTACGCTGAACATCTCCAAAAACTTGCAGAAGTTTCCTTCCTTTTCCTTGATTGGTGAATTTCCCTGATTGAGTAGCTCTTGCGTCAAATTTATTGCATTCATTTGCTCTGTTGGCTGTCTGATGTTGGCACTATCTCTACAAACATCTTTTTGCAATCTTCTTATTTATGGCTGTTTGAAGATTTGCATTAAGTGTCATTGGCACCATCTAAAAATTATCCTCTTTCCTCTTTTGGCCCTAATATTGGATTAGAAACTGGATGTTTTCCTGGGATCACAGGAATTATAGCAAAAAAGCTATGAAGCATTTAGCTAATTTTGAAATCATGAGTAACCTGACATAATTAACATTAAGTTTATGATATATAGTTCACAGTAAAATTGTAAGCTGCTCAGATTGTCTGAGATGGGCGGCCATAGAAATGGAATAAACAAACAAACCTTTTAATATGTGAACTATCTGTTAAGTATTGAAACTGACAAAGAAACCTAACAGTATCTGATCTATATATTATTGGCATTAGTGAACTAGAGTTTCCTTATCAACCTATCTGTTCAGGGTATGGAATATTCCTAATTGCCTTTTTGCTGGTTTGTCTTACACAGAAGATCTCTAAAGGTGCAAACTGAGGAAACAGCTTTTTTTTTTTTTTCCCACTCTGATACAGGGAAATAAAAGATATCCTGCTGTTATTTTTCCTTTTTCACATCAGATCCCCATTACTACTTCTCACTGTATCCAGCGTAGACAATAGTTTTGTGTCTTTTCATTTCTTTCCAATGGCTCAGAAAAAGATGGAAATGGTGGGAAAACATGTATGTGCAAAAGATTCATTCTGGAAATAAAATGTTCTGGGGAATTCTGAAACATTTATTTATTCTTCTGACCAAAACATATCCAAGGATACTGGCAGTTTTCTAGCAATAATTCTTGAAAGAGAAGAAGTGTTTCGTGGCTTTCCAGACTGAGGAGTTTGATTGTTTTCAGTAAAAAAAAAAGAAATTGACCTGTTTGATAATTCCATATTTTGAATCAAGAAAAGATAATGGGTGCCAATATATTTTTTATATTTGAGTGGGAGGAGGAAATGTTATTCAGAAAAAAATATTAAAAAAAAAAAAATAGATCAAAGAAAAATGGTCAGAATAAAACAAAGCAAAAAGCAAACAAACAATTAATCAGTAGAATGAAGTTGTGGGTGCTCCAACACAGGAAGTTTTAAAGAAGAGACTGGACAACCATTTGTCTGAAATGGGGTAAGGTTTCCTGCCTGAGCAGATGGTTGCACTGGAATTTCTTCAAGATCCCTTTCAGCTCTGTTGTTCTGTTATTCCATTATTCAAATATTATATATATTTGTTATTCAAATCTCTTTCTCTCTCTCTTTCTATAACTCTCTCTTTCCCCCCTCAGAAAGACAGACAGACAGACAAAAGACAGCGCATTTACTTCTTTTTTCAGACTAGAGCCTTTGCAAATGTATTTTGGAGAAAAAGGGAGAGAGGGAGGGAGAAAGTGCATTAGCATGAGTTGAAGCTGGGAACTACATGCAGCTGAATATCACATGTAGTTTGACCCCAACATGTCTGGGTTTCTTCAGAATCAATGTCATGTGACTGTCTTTCATGAAAGAAAGATTACTTGGAAACACTTCTCTATTTTTCTTAAAAGCTCTAACCGCACTCTGCCACACATGTTCAAGTTCTGAAAAAGGGAACACAAGTTCTCTCTTTATCCAGTGTTTCTGCTAGTGTTATTGAACTCTGATATTTTTGTGATCTATTTTTTCCAGAGTTGCTTTCAAAGTAGTTATCCTTTACTCTGTTGATTCAATTTTAATTTCAGCTCCAGAGGCAGGTGGTTATTCATAGGAAGGTTGGTAGATAGACACATGTGCACATATGCATTCTTAAATATAGTCTGGGAATTACTAGAACTCCAAAGTTCTTTTTCTACACTGATTATTCATTTTCCAGTTTAAAATATTTATTTTGATATTTGAACACAAATTACTTTAAATAATCTACATATTCTTCAGATATAAAGAAGATATAGTGAAAGTCTGGCTCTAAAACAGTCTCCAGGTAAATGGCCTCATATCCAATAAACATCCTTGGAATATAGGCTAAAAAACACCTAGTCTAGATACATCTGGAGAAACAAAAGTAAGATCCACTCTTAATGTTGTTCTTTCTCAGTTTCCAAATAATCTGATTAAACAAATTCTAGCAGAAGAATGAGAAACCAAGGACCAAGCAGGTCTCCTTCAGGAGGTGGAATTTGGGAAATGATAATCATACTGGTTATCAAAAAGTAACATTTCTCAGGATTCTCTCATCTTCCCTCCTCCTTCCATATCTAAAATGCCATGTTAATCCAAAGCAAACTGAAAGCATCTAATGTGAATCAAGATCACCCTGGAGATTATATTCAAGGATTTGGTTCAATATAGGAGTGATTCAATCAAATCTCCTTTAAACTGAATTAATATTTCAAGCTTTTTACAGTTTTAATAGTTACCAGATATATAACAAACATTTCAAATTAGGTTTTTTTAATCTTCCACTGCTTCCAAACTGGCTTTGATAGTTTATTGATTCAAAAATTATGTTTAATTGAAGGCTTCCAATTTATTCATAGCACCAAGGGAGGCCAAGAAATCTGTGTGAGGTTATTAGGCTGGGTGAAAATTTCATTCAGGTTGTTGAATCCCCACACTTAATGGCAAAAGGATCACAAGTCATTTGAAACTGACTTGTGAACAAAAGATCAGAAGCGGAGAAGCCTTTTTCCCCCCATAGCAGCCATGTTATATGCCATGGTTTAGCCTCTGAAGCAAGAAAATGGTTGTTTGATATATCACTTCTGCTTTCTAAGAAGTCTTTTGTGGGGTGGGAATAGATTATTATCTTTGAAGTCACAAAGGATGACATTTTAATTTGCATCACAACATAGCAAGCATGTTTCTCATCTGTTGAGTGTCTTCAATCAGGCTGCTATTGATAAGCATAAGGGATATGTTCTATAATAGACACAATTAATTTTTTCTCTGTCAGTCTTCTTTAATCAGTTTTTCTCTAGTAAGGGAGACTTCATGATGAGTTATATCAAATGGATTAGTAGGCCTGAACAGTGCCTTGGATTCAAAGGCAAAAGGATATTTAATTCGTCTTTAGTTCTTTATAGAAACTACATTTAGTTCTTTATAGAAGCTCCATAAATGTACTGTGAACAAAGATGCCATTTGACTATCTTGTCATTAAATGTGGATGGATATCATGCCCTGCCACGAAAAGTTTATTGAATTTAAAAGAAATGTGGGAAAACACAGTCTCTTTCATGAAAATGACTGAAAACATGGGGGGGATGTGAATTTTTTTTTCTCCACTACACAAGCAAACTTAGTGATGCAGGAGGATATTTTCTCCTTCATTGGTCATTTTTACATGAACAGTTTGTCTGCTTGGCATTTGTTAAGTTGTCCGGCGCATTTTTTGAAGTTCTATATCTAGGCCATTCACTGCCTTGCTACAGTTTCTTCAGAGTAGGAATAGCATAAATAATAGTAAAGTGCTTATTAGGCCTGTACTGTGCTTTAGATGCAAAGATACAAAGTTGTGTTGGTGAATAAAATAGCCTCTTGTCTAGCTGTGACTGTTCCCAGGCAGTTGCATGATCTGCATTCAGGAGTACATCTGAACTAGTTTTACTATGAAGTAAACTGAAGGAGGTATCTCCGGTGCAAGATTATGAGTATAGGCCAGGGGACAGCAACCCACAGCTCTGGAACCACATGTGGCTCTTTCATCTCTTTGCTGCAGCTCCCTGTCACCGGTCGGCACCACAATTTTGAGAGGAGCGTCCGGTTTGGGGGGGAAGCACAGTGCACCAGGAGGAGATGCTATGGCAAGGGGTGGGTTTTCCAGTTGGTTCCACAATTGACAGGGCTTTCTGTTAGGACAGGTAGAAGAAAAAGGATGTCACACTAGGAGGAGACTCCATGGTGGGGGAACCGGACTTCCAGTCAGTTCCAAAATTGAACAGGGGGGGAACCAGACTTCCAGTCAGTTCCAAAATTGAACAGGGGGGGCTTCCAGTTAGGACCTTTGTGGCTCTTTGAGTGTTTAAGGTTGCCAACCCCTGGTATAGACCATTAAGATCCAGAGAGTATAAAATTATGTGTTTTCTGGTATGGTGTTTTTTTCTCCTGTTCTAAATATGGAGAAATGGTGAGCACCACATCATTGTTGGTGACTACCAACAGTAAACATACAAGCAAACAACAGATGTGACAGTAGACAGCAGAGAAAAGGGAGAGCAGGCGCATTAGGGAAAAAGAAAGACAGAGAGGAAGCAGACTCTCTTTTGCATGTTTTTAGAATCCTCTACAGCAGCGTTGGGTAACTATGGCCTTTTTATGACTTGTGGACTTCAACTCCCAGAATTCCTTAGCCATCCATTCTGGGAGTTGGAATTCACAAGTCATAAAGCAGACATAGTTCCCACTTGTTCTCTAGAGCCTGGACATATTAATGCCAACTTGGAAGTGTTCTGTTTTTTGCAGCCTCCCTTTAGGAAACTCCTCTTCCCCCTCTCCCTGAAGGAAAATAGGAAATCAAATGATCAGAGAGAGAGGAGGTGATGCTAGTAGTACCCAGTTAGATTTTCAATATGCTTACGTCTTTTTTTCAGTTCAGCCTTACCAGGAAGCATACTTATTGTTCCATTCAACTGACTCTTAAGAGTCACTATAGATGTGCAAAGCAGCCATCTTCAGTGAAAGAAGAAAATGCTCCTCTGAGGCAACATTTGAAAAAAAAAAGCCATTTTTCTGTCTAGGCATCATAAAATCATCATAGAATTGTAGAATCACAGGGTTGAAAGGCACCTTAGAGGTCTCCAATCCCTTGACCAAAGCAGGAATCCTTATGTGCATAGTCCTATCCATCAGATACATAATCTCAAATGAGTCTTTCAACTCCATTGAGGACTTGAATGGTAACCAGAAGGATATTCCATGTTCCCCCAAGAAAGTGAAAACAAATTTTCTATCCATTTCTATGTATTTGGTGTTAAATCCAAAAGGGTTACAAAGGGGACAAGGCATGTGGTTTATAAGCCCTAAACCCAGGACTGCTGTATATTGTTTTTGCTCAATAGCTTTTATTCTTCCAATCTAATGAACCAATCACATTAGAACAACAAAGACCTGGAAAATTCAGGCTAGAATCTGGCCTTCCATAAGAGAGAAAATCAGGTTCCACAGGTGAAAGAGATTGAGATAAGATTGAGTGAAAGAAAACCATAGAAAATCAGGATCAGAAGATGGTGGGGAAAGATTCTGAAAAAAGAGGTTTCTGCTATTGTGAAAATGTTTGACACCCCCAAAACTACCGCATGGCACTTCAGACCAGCTATATGTGCCAATATTAAAAATTTCCTTAAAAAGTTAGCACTAATAGCTAAGCTTAATGCGCTATCCACAAGCGTCTAACAATAGTTACCACCCAAGAAAGTTATACTTAAGTGCCATCTTGGAAAATAATTCAAATGAGAAGATGAAGTTATTGGCAGTAATATTGTGGGAAAATGAAGTTAGATATTCAGAGCTGCATCGGCCTTATGGAACAAATTATTACACTGGTACAGTTTCTAAGAACAAAATAAATTAGTAAAAACATTTTTGCAATTCTAATTTTTAATTAATAATGAATGTATTGGCAAAAAAGATACAAAGAAATTATATGATAAATGTGCTTCTCAAAAATTCAGAGCATGTTGTTGTTTTTTCTCTGCGTTAATTCACCTATAGCAAAATTTAAGGCATTCTCTCTGACTCAGAAACCACTGGGTGGCAGACAATGGGAAAGTTTAGAGAAAATGATAAGAATATCAAACACCAGACTGGGACAACAGAAGATTCCCTTATAGCCATTAAGGAAGATAATGTGCTTTGACTGTTCCCAGTGGCAAAGAAAATGGAATCACCAGAAACATATATCGCATTTCTGTGTGGCTCATGGTTGTAATACGATTTGTAATACAATTACAATTGTAATTCTAAAGTATTGACTAGGGATGTTCAGGAAACAGAAAATATGTTTTATTTCACACCCAGGTCAACCCATTGTATTCTAGAAATTTTGTTACAGAGTTTCAGATCAGTTACAGATCAACTGAAACAAAACCCAAAACACTGATTATTCTGGGATTTAGACAGAACGGTATCTGGATGGATCCTGGAATGATTTTAATAAGACAAATAGGATAACCCTGGAATATATATAAAATAGTAGTAGTAGTAGTAGTAGTAGTAGTAGTAGTAGTAGTAGTAGTAGTACATAGCAAGGCATATAAAACCAACTGCCTCTATAATCTTCCCAATGCCTTCCCTGCCTTCCTCAACCATTATTGATGACGTCTTTGGCCTGTTCTCATTTTTACTCCTCTTCCCTCATTTTCCTGTTTGGACTAAAACTAAAATGTCATTGCACTTGCAGCATTTTGTCCAAAATGTGTCTAAACTGACTAACATCATTAGCAGAGATTGTGGCATGTGTTACCAAGTCTACACTTTATCTTATTTTTAAAAAATTACATGCGAACCCCGGTTGACCAAAACATGATGAGTATCTGAAATAAGGAAGGAAGGAAGGAAGGAAGGAGGGAGGGAGGGAGGGAGGGAGGGAGGGAGGGAAGGACGGAAGAAAGGAAGGAAAATAAAAATAATAACAATGAATAAGGTGTTGAAAATGTAT
>JANHFL010001911.1:457103-482153 GCA_032468155.1 Oxyrhabdium leporinum | reverse complement strand
AGCTGCTTCTGCTAATCAGGCTGGGCTGAAGAGAGTGTTCTCCCAGCCGGGGCAGGGTTGGGCAGAGAGGGGCGGGGCTAGCCAGGAGTGGAATTTGGGGGTTCGCCAAACTCCTCAGAGTCTTAGCAAAGGATTCGCCTGAACCCCCGCGAACCCCCAGCAGCCCACCCCTGTCTCTAACCTCTTCTACACAGAACAATTATATTTATAGTCTGGACATAACATTCAAAGCATTCATCTCAGTTTGGGCTATCAGAAACATCTGTTCCACACATGAAATTTGTTGAGTCGAAGCTGAATGTGTGTCCTCACAAAGATCGGGTTGGAATTAGTCTTAGGTCGCAAGCCTGGGCCCCCAGAATAATTTCCAAGAGGACCTATAAGATACATTAGATTTTTTCTTTTGAATTTAGAGAATGGAAGAGAATACAGTGGATTGATAGAACAAACATCTCTTTTCCATATAGAATGTACCAGGTTCAACTCTTAGCATCTCTAGGAGGAAAGCAGGGTGATCTAATTACCACATAATTGCCTTTTATTTACGAGAATACTCTTCAAGTAGTGAAGGAGGAAATTAGAAGGAAAGGGTTTTTTTTACTGCAGATAGAAATATGTTATTTTATTGATTATAGCAGTGGTTTTTAAAGTGGAGGGAATTGGGGCACAGCCTGGGGCTAATGGAGCAATTTGTAACTGCTTTGAATTGAGAATCCAAGTTTCTGCTGCAGAGATGCTTGTATAAAACAACAGGCCCTTGGGGCTTTGTGTGTGTGTGTGTGTGTGTGTGTGTGTTTGTATGGGCAATGAAATTATTTGAGATAAAGAAATGGAGAAATTGGTTCAAACAATTGGAGAACCACTGTTATAACTTTCACGTACTGCCAATTCCCTATGCCATTCTGAGAAATAAAACATACGGTCTGTAGAAAAAGAGTGATCATAGTGACTTAATGACCATTACCAACAAAATATTAATCTATTGCATGCTGCTAAACTTTTATGGTTTGGGAAAAAAGAACAGCCAGGATGAGATAAAGAAAAGGAAGCTTACTTCAGCAGATGGAGGAATACCAGAATATAAAGAAAGGAGACAGCAAAAATAAGACAAAAAATAAACTAAAATAGAAGAACAGCAAGGAAGAGAACATTTATAGAAATTAGATTAGTGAACTTAATTTACAGGTAATCCTTGACTTATGACTGTTCATTTAATAATGGCTCAAAGTTACAACGGCCTTGACTTATGACCTGTACTTGCACTTACAAACCTTGCACCACCCCTTGGTTGCAACTTGAGCGCTTGGCAACAGGCTTGCATTTATGACTGACTGCAGTGTCCAGCAGTGTCCTGAACAGGATTTGTGACCTTCTCCGATAGCTTTTGACAAGCAAAGTCAAGTGGAAAAGCCAGATTTCCTTAACAACTGACCATGTGATTATGTGATCATGAATTGTGACCTTTTTTGCTGATTTCTGGCCAAAAATGCCTATTGGAAAAGGTGGATTTGCTTAACAACTGCATGATTAATGACTGCCATAAACATTATCGTAAAATTGGCTCCAACTTGACTCATGACTCCAGTAACTTACAATGGAGATTAAGGTCTCAATTACGGTTGTATTTATTCAGCTCCTCTCCCTCCTATGTTTTCCTCTTACGTGTATGATATTGACATCTGGAAATGTACAGGTAGTCCTTAAGTTACGAGCGGAATGAACGGGCTCATAATGGTCATGTACCCAATCCAATTTTACAATCTTTTTTTGCAGTGGTTTGTTAAGAGAATTCTATGGTCATTAAGCAAACCCTTGACGACTATCTGTGCCTAGGATAGCAGAATGTTTGTATACCACACACCTGTAATTGGTATAAAACTCACCACATTTGACTCTATTCTATTTCTCAGTTCTTGCTGAATCCATTAGTAAAATAGTGACTCATTACACAGTACGTAATCAAGGCTCTGAATTAAATCATTGTGAATTTAAAATGCTATCTACCTCATGCTCTTTGCTTCAGTAAGCTGAGGAATGATTAGGCATTAAAACTTAGCCAAATTATAATCTTTCCTCTGAGTGAAAGAACAAAATGTGCAGAAGCAAAATATGTATGCTACTGAAGTCATATAGAAACAGAAAGAATTATACTATTGTTTCCCTCCCCATGTGGCTCTTTTTCTTCTATTTGAAATAAAATACTGAACGATTTGTTATTTGTTTAAATGACATTTAGTAAGATGGTAGTGAAGTAGCTCTCTGTTGTTTCTGTGGACAATTAATAAAATAAGCCTAGTAATGTTGACTGAGGGTAGGTGGTTACTTACAAGTGGAATATAAGTGGAAAATCCAAAGTAATTCTTGCAAATCAAAATCACACAAACTTACTCGATTCTGTTTCATAGTGCTAATTCTGTCTTTTCCTAACTTGGAGCAGATGTTTCTCTGCCAGAAAAAAAAAAATCTGTTGCAAACTCTGCCTGGCATTATGAAGGACAGTAAACAATCAGCTCCATCCAGTCGCCCCGACTCTACCCCAAATTAAGGGATTACAGGGTCGTAAAAAGGGAGTCAATGATACTTGAACTTATACGGTTGCCTCTTAATTTCAGGTTGCTGGTTTGACATGTATCTTCAGGCACGGGAACCCATTATTCTCAACTTCAATCCATTCATGGCTTTCAATCCTGACCCCAAACCTGAATACAACGATCAGCTTGTGAAAGCCACCAACATGACTGCTGCTGCTTTACGTTTCTTGAAGACTCTCAGGGCAGGCATCTTAGAACCAGAGGTGTTTCATCTGAACCCGTCCAAGAGCGACACTCCAGGGTTCAAAAGGCTTATTCGATTTGTGCCTTCTTCTCTCTCATGGTTTGGTGCCTATCTGGTGAATGCCTACCCACTAGACATGTCACAATTCTTCAGGCTTTTCAATTCGACTCGGCTGCCTAAACCCAAGAAAGATGAGCTGTTTACAGATGAGCATGCCAGGCATTTACTGGTGCTTAGAAATGGCCACTTCTATGTGTTCGATGTGATAGACCAAAATGGCGACATAGTGAAACCATCAGAAATTCAAGCCCATTTAAAATTCATCCTTTCGGACAATGCTCCAGTTCCAGCATTTCCTCTTGCTTTTCTAACTACCGAAAATCGGGACACCTGGGCGACTCTGAGACAGGAACTCCTTGACAATGGCAACAGGGAGGCCTTAAGGAAAGTGGATTCGGCCATATTCTGCCTGTGCCTTGATGATTTCCCAATTAAAGATGTCGACCATTTGTCTCGTACTATGCTCCATGGCAATGGCACTAACAGGTGGTACGACAAATCATTTAATCTTATTTTAGCGAAAGACGGCTCTGCAGCAATTCACTTTGAGCATGCCTGGGGAGATGGCGTAGCTGTGCTTAGGTTCCAAAACGAAGTCTTTAAACACAGCATCAAGAATCCCGTTGTTACTCCTCAGTCTCTGCCGGCTGCCTGTGATTCGCATGGAGCCGTAGAGAAGCTGAATTTCAAACTGAATGATGCCTTAAAAGAAGGAATTACCAAAGCCAAGCAAAATTTTGATGCCACTGTGAAAACACTGACGCTGAAGTCCTTCCGGTTTGAAAGAGGAGGCAAGGAATCCATAAAGACCCAGAAGCTGAGTCCCGATGCCATAGTCCAACTTGCCTTCCAGATGGCTTTTCTTAGGCAATATGGACAGACAGTTGCTACCTATGAATCTTGTAGCACAGCAGCATTCAAACATGGTCGCACCGAGACGATCCGGCCTGCTTCGGTTTACACAAAGGCGTGCTCAGAGGCACTAGTCAAGAGGCCCTCCAAGCACAGCACTGTGGAGCTACGGCAGATGATCACAGAGTGCTCCACGTATCACGGTCAACTCACAAAGGAAGCTGCTCTGGGTTAGTGATCTTCCTCCTTGCTTTCGGTTATATTGATGACAGTTCTTAACATTGAGTTTCCAATGGATAACTGGTGTTCACAAGTGTGTGCGGAGCGCTATATAAGCGTGTGCGGAGCGCTAATATATATATATATTAGTAATTTAATCCAATTTCAAAATGTCATGTAGATGTGTTGAGTTCATTGATTGATTGATTGACTGATTGAGTTTAGATGCTGCCTGATTCCCTGGGAGACTCACGACAATAGTTATATATCAGGATTACAAAATGCTTCAAAGTAGTATTTTGAGAAGCAAAGGTTATGCAAATTGGCAGCATGCCCTCCTCACTAACTGTTTGGACTGATCCAGGTGCAGTCCAACATGCAGCTGCCTTTGAAGACCATCCGGAAGCTACCACTGCTTCAGTACAGAACAGCTTGTGTGTTATCTGGTGCACAACACCTAGGGCTTCACTGGTAGTTCTAATGACCATAATTGGAACTGACAACTTGGTTATTATTAAGCGGAGTCAAATTGCAACTGTGCTTATGAACTTACTTCAGTTTTTCTTGGCTTTGTAGACCTGTGAAGGTCATAAATGCGAGGGTCGGTTGCAAAGTTACTTTTTCATGACTGTGAAAGTTGTTAAATAAGGCAGTTGCTAGAGGAGGACTACCCAAATTGATTTTGAAGGCTCTGCGCTACCTGCCAGGAGGGTGCAATTCAAAGTGCTGGTTTTGTCCTACATATAAAGCTCTTTATGGTTGCCACTTAGGTGTGTTCAGGAATTCCCTTTCCAATTCAGGTTGACCCATTTTGAGATATTCATCCTGGAAGAAAGTGCTTATGGTGCCACACCTTATAAAAGTGTGTGTGTGTGTGTGTGTGTGTGTGTGTATGGGACTAAGAACAAGAAGTGCTTCTTTTCAGCAAAGGCTGCAGTGCTTTGGAGCATTTTTCTTCTGGAATTGACACCATCACTAGCAGCTTTTTTGGAAACAGGTTAAAGCTGAATTATTGTGGAATAAGAACCTCTGGGAAGTTTATTTATTTATTGAATTTATATTGCTGCCTATGCGCCCATGGCGACTCATTTAAAACAATAAAAACTAACAAAAAGAATCAAATAAATTAATATAGTACAATAGAACAAAATCATCCCCCAGCTCCCACTTCCCACCCCAGCAACAGCAGATCACACGAGCCATTTAATGGGCTTCATCCCGCTTTGGGTTCCCCAGGCCCGCTGGTAGAACCAGGTCTTCAGTGCCTTCCGGAAGAGTGTTAGAGTGGGGGCTGCTCTAATCTCTGGGGGAATGATGTTCCAGAGAGAGGGAGCCACCAGAGAGAAGGCCCTTCTTAATAAGATAATACATATTTCTTTATAAAATGTATACACTACTTCAAACCAGGTGGTCTCCAGGCAATAGATATACAATACAAATAAAACAACAATTAAAAATAAGAAATATATTAATATAGTAAATCTAAATCCTATATGATTTCAGAATCAGTTCTAAAACTCCCTCTGGAAAAATAAACTCTGATTTTTAGAAAGCAAAAATGTTGCCTGTATTTTATTGCTGCTGCTTTAATTTTTATATACTGATATCCTTACCAGGAGCATATTGATCATCATACTGATGCTGCCGCTTAGCACCAGCAGTCACTGGGATATTAATTGAATAACATTTCAGATGTTAATTCTCCTGGGCACTGAAAAATTAATATAGCAATAGCAATAGCACTTAGACTTATATACCGCTTCACAGCCCTCTCTAAGCGGTTTACAGAGTCAGCATATTGCCCTCAACAATCTGGGTCCTCATTTTAGTGACCTTGGAAGGATGGAAGGCTGAGTCAACCTTGAGCCTCGTGGAATTTGAACTGCTAGTACTGCATTCAAACCACTGAGCCACCCCGGCTCTTATATAGTGGTGGAACTATTTAAATAAAGTATTTTAGTGCTTATTTAAATAAGGTCGCGTAACCTTTTTTTTTAACAATAGTTTTAATTTTGTGAAATAAATTAAGAGCAGCCTGTCATGTTTGATTTTGGAAGTGGCATAAAATATGATTTAGACACAAGTAATGACTTTTTCAGAGCCACTCACTGTTGAATTTTTCTTGACAGGTCAGGGATTTGATCGTCATCTTTATGCACTGCGGTGTGAAGCAGAATCCCAAGGAATTTCTTTGCCAGATCTTTACAAGGACCAAGCTTATGCCCTAATTAACCACAACATTCTCTCCACAAGTACTCTGAGCAGCTCCGCTGTGTTCCTGGGTGGATTTGGGCCGGTGGTGCCCGATGGATTTGGCATAGGTTATGGTATACAAGATAACTGGATCGGGTGCAACATTTCTGCTTATCCATCTAGGAATGCACCAGAATTCCTACAGTGTGTGCACAAGTCACTGGATGATATTTTTGATATTTTAGAAGGGAAACAAATTAGTAATTAAGATAGAACAGGACTGGCTTTCTTAAATGTGTGACATAACAAACTTCCTTGAATGTAAATAGGGTTAAATCCCACTGGATTTTTACATGTCCCATGACTAAGCTTTTACACTGATTTTAATGCCTTTTCTCCAATTATGATTAAGGCTAGCTCCAACTCGCAGAATGTAAATGGACTTCCAATTGTAAAAAAAGTGCTGTCTTTATTATCTATCAGCCAACAGAAGTTCTTGAAGTATAAGACTGTTTGATAGATCACTGAGTATCCATTCAGTCTTTGCTAATATGTTTGATTAATTTTTAAATATACATTAACTATCAAATATAGGAATAGTGCTTGGGTGACATTAAGATATCAACACCCTTTTTGCAAGACTTTGTGTTAAAAGACAACCCAATATTATAGATTTACTTTTGTAAAAGGAAAGAAACCTTGACTAGCATGGTCGTTGGAGCAGAAATGTTCAGATCCTTCCCAGGTTTTGCCTTGTGAGACTCATGTGAAACTTTGACATCCTTACAACAAACAGCTACAAGAATATTCAGTAAGGCAAGCAGCAAATTTACCCGAGAAGAAAAAAATCCTGAATGTAAAATGAAGGATTTTTCTCCATCTAATTTCTTCCTTCCCCACAGATAGAAGAAAATGGAGAAGAATACTCACAGGCAAAAATCTTGTAAAGAATGCCCATTTTCTGTGCCTAGTAAACTGAATGATAGAATTGTGAATGATAGAATTGTGCAATTAGCAGTGAAGCTGAGACACTGATCACCAGGCATTACCAAGCTCACCCTGCTGTTCAGTGTAACTGAAAATACGATATAGGATGCACACTATGTAGAAAAAAAATCTCTCCCAAAATAAATGGGGTGGAAGTCATGTAAAATGGCACACATGAAGGATTAACATGTAACATCTGTATCTGCTCTGAAATCTTAAAAGGAAGATAATGCAGGTAGTCCTCAACTTACAACATGGGGACCAGATTTCCATTGTTCTACAAGGGAGTTGTTAAATGAATCGTGCCTGATTTTACATTTTTTGCCATGGTGAAGTGAATCACTGCAGTTGTTAAGTGAATCATGTGGTCATTAATTGAAGCCGGCTGGAAAGATCGCAAATGGTAATCACGTGATCTTAAGATGCTGCAACTCTCATAAATACATGCCAGTTGCCAACACCCAAATTTCAATCACATGACTGTGATGGGGATGCTGTGATGTGGGATCCATAAGTGTGAGGACCAGTCATAAGTCATTTTTTTCAGTGCTGTTGTAACTTCAAACGGTCATTAAATGAATGGTTGTCAAGGGCTACCTGAAATACCAGTCTGATTGAGCTTCCAGCTGAAATGTATCCTTAAACTTTCCTGTTGAATAAGAGTGACACCTTTTATGCATATGTCTACGGAGATTCTTAGTGATCCAGGTCATGGTTGTCTTAAAGGTGCTTTTTCAAGAGGCAACTGGACTTTCTGTTTTTTCCTTGAAGATGTTTCGCTTCTCATCCAAGAAGCTTGGTACTACTATAAATAGCTGCTATTTTCGTGGGAAGGTAAGAGCACTCTGTGGCATCATGCTAAGAATGATTGGATAGCTTTTGGATTGAACTGGCTCAATGGCCTTGAAACAGAGGTGAGTACCACCTCCTAGTCAGCAATGACTAGTGGAAGGAAATCTGCAGGGACTCTTTTACCTTTACTTCTCTTCATTTATACTACATTTAAGAGTCACCCCCATCTTTAACAATTCATTATTAAATATACAATAAAGTATATTTAACTTAGAAGCATCCAACACATTGTTTTATTTCTAAGATACTTGGAATAATTTTGCTTTTCCTGATTTATTAAGAATGTATAACATCTGCCTCGGTTAACAATGCTACACCAACAGCACTATATGTATATGTGTTAGGTATTCTGAATAAAGCTCATTGGCATAGAATGAGTTATTCTTACTTGTTTATAAGAAATGTGAATTCTCAGTATATTAAATGGATGTCTATTTGTAGACTGGCTTGTTCCAAGATAAGGACTGTGGTGCTAATTGTATGCATTTTTTCAGACAATACAAAAGTAACAGCATGAATCTGAGGAAAAAATATCAAAAGTAATGGTTTTATTTTGACTTTTGTGGATACAATTTAAATGACTTTGCTTTATGGAAATTTACTTTTTTGCTGTAGGAGTTAACATTTGACAAACTTATGGGTAACGTCATAGATGCCAACGGATTCCTTTATTTTTTCATCGTAGTCATTCCAGTCCTGTAGAGTGAAACATGCCGTCTTAGCTCTATACAAATTTTAATGGAGATACAGTATTATTGTTTCCAGTTAAACTGTAGGCAGTCTGCTTGGTTAGCCTGCATTTCAGAGACACCCTCCCCCCCTCTTCACTTCATATATTAGGTACAAACCTCACATCCAAATGTCATTTGGTTTCAGTTTTTTTCACATATTTTAAAAAAAGGGTTTAGCATGTCTTGAAATTTGAAGATATCATCCTCAATCTGGATGTTTATTATGGCAATAACTGACCTTGAAAATGCAATTTATAGCTGAGGAAAATTATCACTGGATGAAAAAAAATCTCCAAGATTATTATTTGACATTACTTTGCTCTGAGAAGGCCAAATTCGGAGGAGTGTTTGCAACATAGGATTTCTAACATTGTTATTGAGATAGTCCTCAACTTACAACTGTTTAACAATGGTCTGAAGCATCAGAAAAAAATGATTTATGATTGATTCTTGAAGTTATGACTCTGCTGCAATTCAGATGATTGACAATGAGCTTGCATTTATGTGATAGCAATTTGTACTTTCCCAGCTGGCTTCCAACAAGCAAAGTCAATTGGGGAAGCCAGATGTGCTTAACGATGGCATGAATTACTTAATTCATTAATGTGATTTGCTTAATAACCGTGGTAAAATGGTCATAAAATTGGGTCCAGTCACAGGATGATTCATTTAATGATTCATTTAGTGCCTGAAATTCTGATCTTATTTGTGGTTGTACGTCAAGGACTATCCGTACTTTTATCCTGACAGCACCCAGGTTCAGGAAAGGTTTAGGAAAGAGAAAATATTTACCTTCTAGATATTTTGAACTACAACTCTCATTAGCATATTTGTCATCCAAAACATCTAGAAGGTACCAAACTATTTTATCTCAAGCTAGTGTCTGGAACAGAGATGTGCAGTATTGATGACCACATTTCTGGTATGGATAATTTAATTTTTAAACTATGATTTCAATATGAAGATCCTGTTCTAACATAGCAGAAAGGCATCAGGTTAGAAGTGTTTAATATAAAAGATATATTACATCCTTGGACCTTTAATTGTCCTGCTTGCCCAGTCTTTCTTAATTTCTCATTTAACAAGCTGCAATTCATCAGCATAACTTGGATAGCTGTAAAACTGGACCAGGATATTTTGTGAGGAATAACTATTAATCCTTAGATTCAATGTTACCTACAGATTGGCGCTACCTTCAAATACCAATAACAGGGAAGAGAAATGGGAGAAAGAAGTATCTCTTCCTTCTGCCAGGAGCCATCTGGTTGGCCACTATGAGAATGCTGATCTAAGGTGGACCTTAGGTAGTCCAGCAGCACTAATCTTACATGAGCCTGTTTTAAGATTTGTACGCTTTAGACCACAAGGTTATTTGAAGCACAAATGTGAAGACTCTACCTTTTCCAGTAAGTTGATTTCATCGAAAGATGTGCCAGACTCAGCACCATTTGCGGCAAACCCTGCCTACAAATAATTTAAAAGCACCTGTTAGGGACACATTAGATCTGAACTAAAATACCGTCCTTTATCTGCAGCTATGCAGCTACAATACATGTACTGGATTAGAATTCCTGTCTGATTTAACACCAACCCTTCATCCAAACAAATTCAGCAAGTTCCCTGCTGCAGATGAGCAATAAAGCCATAATCAAGAATTCCAAAGTTAAGATACCTAACAATGTTTTTCCTATCATGAGATTCTAATTATGTGTGTTTTAAGTTTGCATACAACAAACTTCAAATCACATTAATCTTTAGGTGCAAACTTACCAGCTGTTAATTCTTTATCCTATGGTTGTGTGAACTAGCGGCAAAAGAAACTGTGTGCTGAAAAACAAGTTATGCAATAATCTGGGTTTAATAGGCAGGCCTTTCAAAAAGGAGACTCTTGAGAACTTGCCTGTGGTTGAAAATCCACGGGTTCAAGGCCACGACACTCAAATTCCACTATTGTCTTAAAGGTCTCATTGTCTTCAGCCTAGAATTCAGTCAAAAGAATACTTAGCTTTCTTTTAAACAAAGGAATAAAGACAAGCAGGAAGAAACGGAACATGTTTCCCAAATTATTATATTCCATAAAGACACAATGTAATGTTACAAGTAATATAATCTGTAACATTTGTAAATCTCTAGAGAAAATTATGATTAAAGTAGGGAAACATTCAAGCATGAATGACAGAAAAATAATCACTAGTGCCTGTTTAAATTGTTGTCTTTAGGAATTTCTGCTAAAAGTTCACCCTTTCCATAAAATACAAATAAAATGAACTTACATTATAAGGCTTAATTGTCTGACTTAAGATATCTGGGGGGAAAAAAGAAAAACGTATCATTGAAGCAAAGAAAGGTATAACTCACAGGCTACAGAAATATTTAGAGTTGAATGGATTCAGGGTCAGTCGTGTGTTAAACTTCACCTTTAAAATTTAGTTTTAAATGTTTAAGCACTGTGCCATGACTAGATGCATCTCAGCAAGTCATAGAACGCGGCCTACCTAATCTAGGCTCCAAAACATTGGTGGGCTGCAGCCTTTTTAGAACTGAGCTGTGGAAGTGGTGGATGAGTGAGCACACATGCACAAAGCTGCATTTTTGAAAGTGGCACACATGAGCATACGTGAAACTATCCCCTCTTCCTCCACTCCACTGAGCCAGAAAGGTTGGAGACCGCTATTTTAGGCCCTATTGGGGAGTCAGACAGCAGAAACAGGCTCAACTCAGGGATGTCTTTGGGTATCTGTTAAAAAAAATCTATTCTGTATAGTCTAGATTAATTTACTTAGAAATACTTGTTCCCTTTGCAATATTCTCTACTAACAATAAGGATAATACTGGTCAGCTGTGACACATATGGGCCAGTTTTACTCTAAGAGGAATGCAGAACATATATAGATGCATTTGCATTACATAAATGTTGGATGCAACAAACACTGTCCTTTCCCCCCATTGCCACTGTCAGCAACAACCAATTTTCAGGCTAACCCATCTTTTCACAATAGAGATCTGCAGGCATTTACTGATTTTTGTTTGGCATAGCTTGTTTTATGGAGAAGATTATTTCTTTCTCCACTCTGTAAAAGATGTATAGGCAATTATAGAGGGGAAGAAGGAGTGGGAGGAATGTTTTCCTATTAGTTTAATACAGTATCGTAGCCTGAGTTCTCTATCTAGGGCGGAGGTGTCCAATCGTGGCAACTTTAAGACTTGTGGACTTTAACTCCCAGAAATTGAAGTTGAGTTCATCTTGATGAGGAATTCTGGGAGTTGAAGTCGACAGGTCTTAAAATTGCCAAGGTTGGCTATCTATGATCTAGGGGAGAGATGTATAAAAAAAACCTTACCTATGGAGTTTTCTCGGGAGCACAGCTTGCATTTCTGCACCATTGTGGCACTTCCCCGGCCTCCTTTGAGAGGGTGGCTGTCCTAAACAGAATTTCAAAAGAAAACATCAGCCACCAATCTCAAGAGCTCCAGTGGAGAGGAGGCTGCAAGAAATAATGTCCTTTTTTTCAAGATCCAAATCTTCTAATGGAAGTCTCTTTTCTTTTAGATTAAGAATGTTATGTAAACACTAAGCAAAGTAAGCAGGGAATAGTTCAGAATACTGATATAACAGAGATGTTTTTGCTAAACATTTTTAGCAATATCAGAGACATTATTAGATCTTTTGTTTAAAATAAAATCTAATTTGCACTGTTAATTAAGTTCACAATTCTTATTAAGCGATTGAACTATATATCTGACTCTCAAAATATATTGCCAATGAAAACATTAATATTAAAAGAATATAGATAAGGAATCTTTGCATATAGATATATTCTCCCACGAAATAAATAAAATATCCATATTATTTGTAAACATGAGCAGAATCCTAGAAAGAATAATGAATATAGTCATTTGTAAATATATTGCCAATGGAAACATTAATATTAAAAGAATATAGATAAGGAATCTTTGCATACAGATATATTCTCCCATGAAATAAATAAAATATCCATATTATTTGCAAACATGAGCAGAATCCTAGAAAGAATGATAGTGAATATAGTCAACACCATAGATACAATCTAGAAAAATAAGGTGCTTTCCAATACTAGTTTCTTGGAAATGTTTTGGATGATAGCTCCTGTCACTCACATCCACAAGGATAGGAGCAAATGACATCATAAACTTCATGGTGCCACTGCCCAAATAATATGAATTATATGTCATAAATCATTTGCATCATGACGTGCCTGGTGCCAACTATATCTTATATAATTTGTTTTGAAACTTACCATTAATCGTAAATATTGCCATTTTTCTGAAACCTCATTACAGTTTCCACATTTAAGCTGGAAAATAAAAGGAAAACAAATGCAAATTAAATATATTGAATGGAACCCAACACCACAATAATCTAATATTTAAATTTAAACATTTAAACATCTGGCTGGGGGGGGGCTTTGGGGTTTGTGGGTCAAATGATCCCAGAGAAAAAACATCTTTTCCTATGAATGGAATTGGCTCTCCCCCATCCAGAGATGGCTTACAATTTGGAGGTCTTCCTAGAGTCATCGGTCCTGCTCAATGAGCAAGTGTGGCTTGGAGGGCTTTTGCACAATTATGTCTTCTGTACCAAGTGCATCCATTCCTGGTTTACAAGGCCCGTCTCAGGCCCTCCTCAGACACTCATATCTTAAAAACCTTCCATTTAAATTCCTGTGGTGTCCTTTTACGTAGGAATGCCTTTAAAGAACATTCAGAAGCTGCAGCTGGTACAGAAAGGTCAGTTATCGGTATATTCAGTCATGCCTGAAGTGCACTATTTGGGGAGCTACAACTGTTACCAAATTGATTCACCGTTGTGGATGTCACTTTTAAAGCCATATTTTAGTCGCTGTCTGAGGTACTCTGCTCACCTCACCAGATCAAACAGAGTCAACCCTTCTTCTTGTGGAAGATAATCTCTTGTCAGGACCAGAAGGTCCCATTAAAGCTGCTAACTAGAAATCAGCAGACAATATAATAGTGTGATGGGGCTGCTGAAGTAATTGCCACAAACGATATTAGTTGTGGTAAACCTGAAACACAATTTGCAACAGGACAATAATTTACTATGAGCCTAGCTAGGCACATTGATTCAAAGCCACTGTATTGCACCCAAACAATAATATGTAGACATTGAGGCAATTGGGACCAAGGATGGCTAGAGCTGGGTATGGAAACAATATTGTTATGCATTTGCTTTTTAAAAGGTAAGTCACCTGTAATCCACGCCACTGGGCTAAACTTGGCTAACTTACTTAATCAAAGGGCAAGTGGACTTTTTTGTTTTTCTTTGAAGACGTTTCGCTTCTTATCCAAGAAGCTTCTTTAGCTCTGGCTGGACGGTGGGGAATGGAAACGAAACCATGACCTGGATGACTGAGAATCTCCATCGACTTTGTGACAACTATGACCCGGGTGACTGAGAATCTCCACAGACATTTAATCATAGGTGTGTGTTGCATGTTGCGGGTGTCAGCATGTTTCCCGACGACCTACCTTCAGATACCATCGAAAATCCTCCCCCACCGGCCGGAGGTTTGTAATGTTTTCTAAAGTCGCTTTGAACTGCAACCCGATTTTCTGCAAGGAAGAACAGTCACCCGAACCGGTTAGAGGCGCTCGCCAGACAATCCCCGCCAGCCACAAGGCACGCCCGGGCGAGCCGCCTCTTACCCCCATGGCCCGAAGGGGAACGAAAGAAGACGAGCCTCAGGAGCGCCGGGCAGAAGAGATCCTCGCTCCTCCCTTCCCACGAACCAAGGCGCGCGAAACTCCACAGCTCCCGAAACGAAATCGTCCGCGGACGCCAACTGGGCAGGCGCTCCTCAACCTTCGCGAGACTTGAGTTTCGCCTTATCCGGGGAACGGAGAGGAGAGGAGGAGGGTACCCCTCAAAAGGGATTGGGGAGTTATCCCGTTTTAAGAGACCGGGCTGATTCCCCGAGCCGGTGCTCGGCTTCTAGAAGCGGTCATTTCTCTTGATCCACACGCATCTCTAAAGGATCCCAAGGCAGACGCCTGTTTGCGGAGACTTGGAGCGCACACCCGCATCTCGTTCGTCTGTCGGCGCCAGTTTGGTATTCGATTCGCGAGGCTCGATGGCAAAACGAGGCGTCGATTTAACTCCGCTGGCGCCCCGAAATTGATTTCGAGGCAGGCATTTGAGGACTATGCTGGAGTGTTTGAGAGCTCGGTATGCAAACATTCGGACGATCCAATGCTGCCATCTAACGGCAGCCTGATGTTTTGCAGCGTGGAAGTGGGAGCCCTGCCGGATCTTTTAGATCCGTGAAGGTTGCAGAAATTGAAAGGGTTCGACAGTTCAAAAGACTCAGGGAATCGAAGAAATTTAATCGGGCCTTTGGCTGGGATAGTATGCTTTTACCTAGCTTTTCTTCTAGGTCAGGCAACTTTAAGGCTTCTGGAAACTTTGGCAACTTATAACACTTGTGGACTTCAACTCCCAGAGTTCCTCAGCCAGCCATGGCGGCTGGGGAATTCTGGGAGTTGAAGCCTACAAGATTTAAATTTAACGAGTTTGGAAAGTCCTGACCTAGGTCATTCCTCCCCACCCTGGGTGCTTTTCAAATGCGAGAACTTCCAATTCCTAGAGAGCATGGCAATTGCCACCAGTGTATGTAATTTATATGCCACCCATCTTGTAGTCATGTGACCGGTTGGTTATCTTTCCCTGGCAGTGAGCCAAAAATCAAAGTGGAAGAACCAGAATTATGAAATGCATTTAGTTAGTATGCAGGTACTCCTTAACTTACAACAGTTCGTTTAGTGACCGTTCAAAATTCAGTTTTAAGGGCAAAAAGTGACTTATGACCATTGTTCATACTTAATGACCATTGCAGCACCCCTATGGTCACATCAACATTCGGGTACTTGGCCCTTGGCTCAGTTATGGTCATGTGATAATCTTTTTCAACCTTCTGACATGCAAAGTCAATGTGGGAGCCAGATTCACTTAACAACTGTGGCAAGGTTGTAAAATGATGCAAAATTCACTTAACTCTCACCTAGCAATATAAATTTTGAGCTCCATTGTGGTCATACATTGAGGACTACCTATACTTTGCACTGCACACACACACCTCCAAACAACATTACATGATTCATACTAGCTATTTAAAGCTCAGGGGAAAGAATTTCTGCTACTAAAATTCCCCTTTTAGTGGTGACAGTAGCAAGAAAATTGGCCTTATGCATACAAAACAGTGATCACATGCTATTCTAAATTTAGACCACCAGGATTATTGGAATTATTGGAAGGAAAAAAGCAAGGTTCAATTCCTTCTAAATGCTATATAAGGATACCAATTCATTTAAGCTGTAAACAGTAGCAGTGCTCTGTTATTTTACAAATACTCAGTTTTATTAAAATATACAAAATCAAACTTAAACCAAACACTAGTAGCACACTGTGTGCATATATCATGCAGATGTGGCACACATTGATTTTTGTGGTCTCTTATCACCATTCTGCAACTTTATGTGAAATATTACAACCTATCATCTGATCATTGTTTAAACCTTTATTGCCAAAAATAAAAAAGCCCACCTACTCCTTTCTTTTTAAAGTGCCATATGTAGGCAAAACTTGAAGATACAATGGCCCAAAGTACTTGATTCGTTAGGAAACTTGCTATTTCACAGAATACCTTATTCAATTACAAGATTTGTTAAGGCAAACAAAAAATATTTTGGAGGAAACTCATGATGATTTGGTAAGTTGTTCTAATAAACGTATTGAACTACACCCAGAAACTAGGATGAATGTAAAACCATCATGTCCCAGTAAATTGCTGCAGATTTAATAAATGATAGCAGCCCCACTATTTTATTTTTCTTATTTTTAACTTTAATACAAAATAATTGTTTAATTATCTAATTCTTATTCCCAGTAAGAATTTGTTGCATTAAAAATACAATCCAATAATGTCTATCAGTATAAGATACGGGTCTGTAAGTTACACCTGCTCCTTAATATATGCAGTTTTCTACCATAATCACTTGTTCTGACTTATGGAAACTCCACATTCTTCCACTGTATTTTGAAGAAAATGAAAAATCCATGGACACGCACAGTTCCCGAATTACCGGTAGTTACTTAACTTTCTTCACAACACAGGGTAAAAGAATACTGGTAATCATGTATGTATCTACATGAAAATGTTGATTCTTTTGTTATATTACCAATCCCCTCAAGTGCATGCAAACATAAGGAACATGAAAACATCCCATTCCTAAAATAGGAATCTAAAAAGAAAAAAGTCTTAGTTTTTATTAAACCATTCTGTATAAAAACAGACATACATTAACATTATGCAAATACGGAATGAAAAGAATCCCACCCCAAAAAACTTTACTATACAAATTTAGATCCACACAATTTAAATTGGTTTAATCTTGAAATGTAATCCAATGAGACTGAAGACTAGACACTTGAGATCTTGGACAAGATAATAAAACACTCTTAGACCTTCTGGATCCCTGTGGAGCAAAATGGAAAAAACACATAGTTAAGAGAAAGACATTTCGACATCAAAATCATTACCTTTAGAGAATTTCCAGGCCATTAAAATGTCAAACAACTTTTAAAAGCACTGAAATTGACCTGCCCTTATTTTTCATTTTTATAACTTTAATGTAATATTCTACAAGTTGATGCATTATTAATATACGTTCCTCTAGTTCTTGAATCAGCAGACACATGTTTAATGACAGGTCAGTGTGGCAATATATATATACTCAGTGGTGGGTTTCAACCAGTTTCACAACCGGTTCGGTGATTGTGCGCACATGCGTGTGCATCTAACGTGCTTTGTGCGCGTGCTCAGCTTCAAAACAATCAGTTTACTTTCTATGTAGTAATGCAGTAGCTGCAGCTGAGGCGCGGCAATCCGCTCTGCCGCGCAGATCAGCTGAGAGGATAAAGGAGAGAAAAGCGCAGCTGTCGTTGGAGCTACCCGGTCACCCAAACCGGTCCGAACCAGCTGAATCCCACCCCTGCATATACTGTAAATTGCCTGCATAATGCTTAAATAGTACTTTGTGAATTATTGATCAAGCATACAAAAAGGAAGCCTCTATGAAATATCCCACCCAAAATGGCGATGGAATGCAATTTGCAGACGCTGGAAAGGAGGAGGCATGTTCAGAACAACAACAACTAGCCAAGAGAAGTTCGACAGATGCCAGCACCTTAGCACTGTAGATCATTCCTGGACCAAGCCCTTGTGTGGGGAGAAAATGGAAAAGCTTATTTTAAAATGGGAAAAGCTAAGGACTAATTTATGCTGCTTCCAAAGAGAATTATACAAAATCAGCATAAGGGCATGTGGTCCAAAAATGGGGAGTGGAGTGAAATATCTTCACATCGTGATAAGTGGGACACGAACAGGAATTCTTATTTTCCACTGAAGTACAGACTAGAGCTGCATTGTTTATAAAGGCATTCAAATCAAGGCAGGCAGGGTACACTTTCATTGCTTCTGCTCTTCCTGTATCCTAATTGGTATCATCTGATTACTGAAGTTGCAGACTTTTTTCCTTTGATTCCCATTGTCTTGGAGAGATCAAATCACAATATAGTAATTCTGTACAATGCTAATCTAAGGAATGCAAAGAGGCAACATACATAATATCATTCACTCTTCAAACAGCACTTACTTGGACTGATTCACGTCAATAAGAGAACCGATTTTTGATGTTGTGAAAGAGATATGTTCATCCCCGATCACAATTTCAAGCTCCTGGAAATAAATGAAACAAGAAAACAAAATACATTTAGGGTGGATTACCATTTTTATGAAGCCTGAATTCCTCTTCTCCATATTCTCTCATAACATCCATAATGATTATTCAAGCCCAAAGGAAGATATTTTACCTACTAGAACAAATATTTATATTCAGCTATTCAAGGGGTTAACCACTTCATAGCAGAAACAGCAATTTTAACCACATATTTATATTGATGGAATTAACAAGTTAACATCTACCAGAAACTCAAAAGATTATGTTGGGTGGGTTATGATGCAGACAAATAAGACTGAGAGTTTTGTTTGTATTTTACGGTATTTGGGAGATTATTGAGGCCTATTTAATTTTAGGAATTATTCTGCAGCTTTCATGTTTTGTCTCAAAATAAACAAACCACCAATATTTGCTCACGACAGAAGTTTTTGGAGTTTCAAAAATACACTTGGGGGCAGCATTCCTATTCCCCTGGGATTCGTTGTTGGAGACATGGGTCCGTTGCTTTGTGGCTTATTATTACATCATCCAGACACATATCTGTGGACTATGAGTGACTGAAGTTCCTCACCAGATATACTTAGCAAAGGGTACCAAAACATTTTCGGGTTGACAGGATAATTTGGGCCCGACAGGTATGCCCATGTGATAATTATATGATTTTTAGCTTCCAAAAGGAGGTTTTAAAAATAAAATATCCAACTTTACATCTCTTAGCAGCCAAAAGGGCTCTACATCCACTTCCTAATCTAACTTTCCTCCAGATATTTCCAAGTCCAAGAATTCTTTAGCAAACATAGACTGGAGGAAACTACTATAACCCCATCTAAATTGATCTCTTACAGATTGCAGCTTGTGCACAAACATGTAAATTTAACACATATGTATCATAAATAGGGAATCTGCTAACCTGTCGACCAACTCTATCTGGAGGAGGCCACAATGCATCATCTTCTTTTGTAATTTCACTGTCATCAATAATCCTTTTTAGTTCTTCCATCACACTTTTATGTACGTAGGCCTAGAAATGATGTAGAATGTTAGCATGATTCTGTCATTTTTGAAAAAAGGACATAAAAGACTAATTTCTTTTCCATTTATACAAATATCCATCAGAAAAAAATTAAGAAGGAAAAAATCCAGCACAGATACATTTGTACAGTACAGTTAATGCTAGTCACTTTAAAGGATTCTTTTATAAGTTTGATTTTCAGCAAGAGAACTGAGAGAGGGGTTTTACATAGAAACTTAAAACAAGTGAATGAATGAATAATTCTCAGCATTCTCAAAATCATGGTCCAAGTAAAGAAATAGTTCTGCAATGTCATAAATTTATTTACTACTCATAGATTGCAGATATACTGAAACAATCAACTTACTTCTTTTCTGATCATGACATCATTTTTGTAATTACTGTTATTTGCATATCTCAGTTTACCTGTTGAAAAAAGATTACACTGAATATTACAAGAGAAATGTAAACAAAACATTTTATTTAATTTCAGTTGGCTGCAATATAATGTATTGATTATACTTTCACCAATTAAACAAAGAACAAGGAAGTGAAAGCAGCTGCACTCAAACAAGGGAGAAAAGATTACTGGTGCAGTTTCCTCAAAACTCTTAAATTTCTGAGGTCTTTGCTCCCCTTTAATATTTAGTTATGCTGATTCCTCTGTTATTCTCACCAAGACCAAAATTTATTGATAGGTAGGCTTCACTTAAGTGCAAGGAAACTGTTCTGGATGCTATTTAAATGGACACTTTCCTACTAAGTTGACCGGTCCAGGGGTTGATGATGAAGAGTTGGCTACTTAGTGATTTCATAACAATAATTATTTTTTCAACTGTGTATTTTTATTTGATACTTTTCTTATCTTAGAATCCTTTGCTGCATTTGGTTGCCTGCAAAAACGTTTCATATCACACTATCCTTCAAGCAATTAGCAACTAGCTTTAATCCCTACAGGGGTGGATGATGAAGAGTCTGGCTACTTAGTGATTCTATAACAGAATATTTTTTTTTCAAATGTATATTTTTATTTGATCCTTTCCTTATCTTGGAATCCTTTGCTGCATTTGGATGCCAGCCTGATTTCCTACGAAAACGTTTCATATCTCACTATCCTTCAAGCAACGGGCAACTAGTTTAATCCCAACATAAGCAACTCATCTTTCGTTCCACCAGATAACCTATGATATCCCATTTGCTCATCTTATTTCTCCACAAGCTACAACTGCAACCTGTCAGAGCCCAATCCGCTCTAATACGAGCGAATTCCGACGATCGTCCTAACACAGCCCAGATGCCGTCTCGTATTCGCCTTTGTTTTTTCCCTCGGCAAACACCTCCCATCAGATTCACCGGCATAAGCAAGATCTATTCTTCCCTCGCAAACATCTACCCATTCGCCCCCCACCCCCACCCCGTTGCCTTGCTTCCTAGAAGCCACCACGCCTCTTGCTCCGGGACAAACAGTGGGGGGGGGGTGTCTCACCGTCGGGACGGAACTCGAATTCGAGAAACTCATGGCCAAACTTGCCCTTGTGCCCAACGTAGTAGCGTAAATAGAAATCGCTCGCCATGATCGAAGAGCGCCCGCCACGGAAACCACCATGCACCGCGCACGGCGAAGCCTAGCCTATGCGAAGAGGCGCCCGAAGAAGACGTCACCAACCGGACGAGTCGCACAAGCGAATTCACCTTGCGCCTCTCTTCTCGCATGCGCGGATAGTGAGTTTCATAGACGTATATCAAATAGAGCCGCGCATTGCTCGACTCCTTCTGCCGGGTACTTCCGGTTTAGGAGACCATCTTCTCTTTCAATAAGAAAGAAGTCGCATGACTTTTCACTACAGAGTGAACCATTTCGGAAACGGTTATTTCGTCTAATGCGGAATCGTCATCAGTGATTGGAGAACTAAGCACGGATTTAGGCGCCTAATTTCCTGGCTCTTTTTTCAAGCCAATTGGTTGAGACTGGATGTAGGAAATCCGTACTGTAGCCCCTCCATCGAAGTGGAGCAACGCGGAGATGCTAATTGAAGAGACTTTCTGATTATTTTAGTTACTTTAGCTACCAAAAGGTATATGGTTAAGAATGTTAAGAGATTGCATCTCTTGAGGTTGCCAGCGGACTATAACAGTTTATGTCCTTATGCCTACAACATGTTGCAGTCTTATATCTAGCGAACTGGCTGATACATAGAAAGTTAGGTAGCAAGGTTGGTCCCGGATTTCACTTGGATGGGAGATCTTCAGGGAATTCTGAGATGGTGAGCATGTGGTTAGAGACAGTCTTGTCTAGTGGTTAAGATACCAGTGTTACGGGTGTTATATTTACCTTATATGCAGCTCTTATCATTCCTCTCCATTGCATTTGTTTCTGGTATCACATTGCTATTCTATGATTCTTCGTGATTGTTCCTGCGATGCATCTTCCTGTTATTGTACTCTCACTCTCTAGGATGATGGCTTTTGCACAGTGATGGCTTATATTGTGTTTACTTACTCCACATGAAACGTGGTGTCAGGAGCATCTGAATCTGCGCTGTGTCTACACATTTGATGCATGCTGGTCTAGCACTTGCGGTCCTCTCCTGGAAGCGGAGCATTTGAAGCAAGAAAATCAGCATCATGGCAGCAATGGCAGCAATGAGGGTGATTGGAGATTGCAGCAGTAACTGGGACAACTTCAGAGCAGAGTTTGAGGATTACTCCCTAGTCACAGGCTTAAATGACAAGCCAGCAGCAGTGCAGGCAGCCACGCTGAGGAGGCTGATCGGCAGCAAATGACTCCGTGTTTACAAGCACAATTTAACTCTTACAGAGGAGCACAAAAGTGATAATAAATGCCTTAGAAGTCTTTTTCAGATCCTCTAAAAATGTCATATATTAAAGATATATATTTGGCAGCTGTAAGCAAGAAGAAGGTAAAACAACAGACAGTTTTGTCACACGGCTAAGAGGAAAAGCTGCAAGCTGTAAGTATGGCTCTGAGAGGTGAACTTATTCGTGATAAAATAATTCTGGGTATCACTAGTAAAAGCACACACTACTGCATTTTGAGGGAACATAACTTAAGTTTACAAGCAGCAATTGAGATATGTCATACCACAGAACCTACTGACAAACAGATGAAAGCTTTGGAGCAGGGTAAACATTGACAGTGTCAATGCAGCCTCCAAGCATCAGCTAAGTATGAAGAACCACCACCACGAGTGCTAGCACTAAGTTCATCTACACAACTCACCTGGGAGTGACCCAGTATCATGCAAGTACTGTGGCAGTATGCATGTGCGAGAGAAAGAGCTGTGTCCTGCACATGGGAAAATCTGCAGAGCATGTGACTTCCTCACCATGTCATCCACAAGCTAATGGCAAAGCTGAATTAGCTGTGAAGATTGTTAAGAGTTTATAGTGATGCATATAGTGATGGTAAAGACCCAGGGAAGGCCATTCTACTTTGGAGAAATACTTCAACCGAAGGCATGGACAGTACTCTGGTGTAAAGACCAATGTCAAGGAGACTAAAGACTCCCTTACCAGTGGCAGATAGGTTGCTTGAGCCCTCTTTGATACAGAGTGGCCCAGAAAATTTATAGCTTAAGAGACAAGCATTCAAGGCAAGATATCACAAATCAGCCAGAGATTTACCAGAATTGAATATTGGGGAACAAATCCGTACGAAACTGCTGCCTGGAGATAGAACAGGTCACTGGAAAATAGGTATCTGTTTATAACATGCTCCTATGTAGTGGATGTTGAGGGAACTCTCTATTGTTACAATCGTGTGGATCCGCATGTGGCTGAGCAGCCTGACTCTCCATATTCAGTGGACAGGCCAGACTCACTTGGTATATTACCAGACCACGCTTACCCACTAACAATAGGAAATGCACAGTGTTGATGCAACAGACCAATGTTAATGACAATCCTGAGCGAGTTGGTATACCTGAGAGCAGTCAAATGCAGAACGTTCCAGTAAGTGGTTAGAAGAGCCCAGCAACCTCAACGAGGTCAGAGAAACTCTTAGCACAAAGAGGGCCAGTCTTCACCCGTAGTGGCAGATGTTCACAACCACCCAACAGACTTAACCTATAGAAGTGTTGATACTGGTTCTCATCCAAAATTTCACAATGTTGTTTAGTTAACATGAAAAGGGAAAGATGTTAACACATGTTGTTTAATTTATATGCAGCTGTATCATTCATCTCTATTGTATTTGTTTCCTGTATCACATTGCTACTCTGATTCATCTTTATTGTTCCTGTGATGCATCTTCCTGCTTCTGTTCTGTTTCCTCACTAAGAAGATGGCTTCTGCACAGTAATGGCTTGTATTGTATTTACTTACTCCACATGAAACAATCAGGTTGTAAACAATGACACTTGAATTGTAATCTAACTATAGACATGAAAGCCAGCTGGGTGACTCTTTCTGGAGCCCATCATGTCAGGCTTGGGCAACAAGCCATCAGTTCATGTCACAACCAATGGATCAACACTCTGTTGACCTGAAAAAAGCAGATTGTGCACTAAGAAAAAAATATCATCTTTTCTGTTACTTCTGTTGCAACAGACAGCAATAGCCCTTA
This sequence comes from Oxyrhabdium leporinum, assembly GCA_032468155.1. Taxonomy (NCBI): domain Eukaryota; kingdom Metazoa; phylum Chordata; class Lepidosauria; order Squamata; family Cyclocoridae; genus Oxyrhabdium; species Oxyrhabdium leporinum. The sequence goes on along the minus strand of JANHFL010001911.1, from coordinate 458,095 downwards.
AACTTATATACTGCTTTACAGCCCTAAGCAATTTAGAGTCAGCATATTGACCCCAACAATCTGGGTGGTTGGTCAACAGATGATCATAGCTCATTTTATTGAATGATTACTTAATGATTACTCATTAAGTGAGGAAGTCCTCACTTAATGGCCAATTGCTTAGTGACCGTTTGAAATTACAAGATCATCCAAGTTACTTTTGACCTAATTCCAGAGTTGGTCATGGAACTGCACCCCCTGAAGTCACATGACATTTCAAGTGCTTGGCAACTGGCTCACCTTAATGACTGGTTGCAACGTTCTGTAATCACATGACTTTTTTTCTGGTTCCCAGCCTTTTTGGAATATATCGATTTACTTAATGTCCATGGCATTTGCTTAATAACCACCCAAAAAAGTCATAAAATTTGTTGGGGTTGTCACATGGGTACCTGGACTTATGAACTTCATAACTTAACGGAAATTCTGGGCTCCATTATGGTTATAAGTTGAGGACTACCTGTACTGCTGTTGGTAGCTTCCACATCACATCTAAAATTTAGATTCTTGGTTCATTATTAATTAGTATAAAAACTGTTCAATCTGTAGTTAGAGGCCTTTTTTAGTCTCTGTAGTAAACTATATTAAGAAGAAGAGTCTCATAGCCAAGAGATAGAATGCATTACAATGAGCTATGTACAGGAAAGGATGATTTGTAGCAAGGAGTAAAATTTCAGATTTGGTAACATGGCAAGAATTTGGGGGGGTTGGCCAAAACTTCATTTTCTTGTCAACTCTGTGATTGCGCTTCAAAAGTGCAAGGGCTCAGCCCAGCCTCCACGGGGCCTCCCACTTTCTGCCACTCACCGTTGCCCGGGATGCTGGGCACTTTGAAGGTCCTTCCCGTGTTAATGCATCCAGCCAAACAGCGGCTGACTTGGTGGTTGTCCATCGTCACCACGGAGCGGGCGGTGGAGCATTGCATCCCGGCGGAGCCTAAGCTCAGCGTTTCC
>JANHFL010001911.1:420193-434515 GCA_032468155.1 Oxyrhabdium leporinum | reverse complement strand
CGTCCCCGCACGGCTTACCTAGCTGCACCCCTCCCCACGGTCCCTGGAGCTTGCCTGCCGCTTGCTTCACTTACCACCGGCGCTGTGTCTCCGCACGGCCTAGCTAAATATATTTGCCTGATTTTTATGATTTTTACTAATTCTCAGTAATTTTGTAAATAAATTGCACAAGGCTTTCTTGGCAAATTAAAAAGATTCAGTCCTCAAGCAAAAATTGTCAACCAGGCAGCTGTTTTTCAGCCACCCTGCTCATGCATAGTTTTGTATAAATATTTCATTTCCATGTTGCATTTATAAATATTTCAGTGAAACATTTTCTCAATTTCTGTCTGTCTGTCTCTTAAGCCTTGGGTGAATGACTAACTTAAACTGCTTAACATCTAAAAAATGGATTATGTGAAGAGAAATGCAATATTCAATAGCTCAGGTTCCATAATAACTTGAATATTTACAGAAGAGGACCTTCAATTTTGGGCACCCAAAGCTATTCAAGCTACAGGTACAAGCATTTTTCATTACAATTTAAAATGATGCACAGACACGAATACAAACTAGGCACACCTTTTTATAGAAAACATGAATTAGAATCAACTAGAGTGTCAAATGGACCTGTTATTAATTACTCAGTTCGAGATACAATATAGAATCAATATACAATATTAGTAACTAGCACGTGCTTAATTTAAACCAAAAACCTTGACATCAATATTCTATTTAGGATTAATTTTGTTTTTAAAGAACAATCTTGATTGTCAGGCACTTCAACTATAATCTTCTTGATAATCTGGGCAATTTGGAACAAAGACCTAACCAACCAGATATGACATTTCAGAGGCTGAGTTATAACTTCTTGCAAAATAAAAGATGCACACAAATTCTGCAGGAACCCCACACAAAATTGAAATACAAAGGACATCACATCAGGATCAAATTCAAAGGATGGGACCCCTTCCCCAAATACGGCTCAAAATGTTGGACACTTACAACAATCTTGTTCATCTGACTTGTCTTTGCAGTCCTCATCTCCATCACATTTCCAATTCAAATGGATACATTCCCCATTGCCACACTGGAACTCATGTGCTGCACAGGTGCTGACGATTTGGGGTTTGAGTTTGTACCCACACCTCTCCATGGACTCATCTGAGAGGTCCTCACAATCAGGTTGTTTGTCACAGACCCAAATCTGTGGGATGCACAGGCTATTGTTGCATTGGAACTCATTCGGGTTGCAAGTGAAGGGAGGGCATTTCCTTTCGTCACTGCCATCACCACAATCATCGTCACCATCACAGACAAAGATTGTGGCTATGCAGGTCTTGTTGCTGCACTGGAATTCACTTGAAGAACAGACTTTGGGAGAAAAAAATAGGTAAGGGTTAGCACAAGCTTATTATTTTATTTCATATTTTAAATCTTCAAAAAAATCATCCTGCTCTTAACTATCTTCTTCCTACAACACTGGAAAAACATGTGCAATGCTAGCACATTCGAATTTTTTAATACTGTTCCAGCTTGATGCTTCTATTTGTTACGCACTGAAAAACAAAAGCAATCAAAACCACTCTTGCTTTTTCCTCCATCAATGTAACCACCTAGTCATGTTTTGGGATAATGATAGGAACATGCAATGCTTCCTCCCTCCGTCCTTCATTTCTGCTCTGGTTTCATAGCAACTTGAAAGATCTTTTCCTGCATAGCCTGTCAACTTTTGGTTAGGGTAAATGGTAAATGGAAAATACAGATACTTCCTTTTATTTAATTCATAAATGAATAAGGGCTTATTTAAAAAACAACAACAACCTATAGATCAAACAGAAGTGCTACATTTTGTTCCTAGTGCTGCTAATAGTAAGCTACCGGTAGTGAACAGAATATGAGGTAAAAAGCACCGTCATATCCATGCTTTCCTCCCACTGGTATTCAGAGGCGTACAATCTCTGGCATTGCATTAAAGAAAGGAAGTCCTCCAGTTTCAACCACAAAAGAGCCTGAAATTTCGCTTATAAGTTGTAGGGCTTGTAAGTTTAGGTACCATAGGATGGGATTCAATCATTTTTGTGACAGACTTAAAGTGTGCCACCACACCTGGTCATTAAGCGAATCCATTCCTCTAAATGGGCTGTTTTGGTTTTTTTTTTGCCAGAATGTGACAATAACTGCTGGAAACTGTCAAAAAGTGTCAGACATCATGGCCATATGATTGTTGGATGCTGCCACCAGCAGAAAATGCAAACTGGTTGCCAAATGCCTGGAAGACAAAAACATGACCAGGGGCAAGGGGCGCCAGCAGTTACAACTTCAAGGATAAGTCATAAGTAGTTATTTTTAAGCCCATCATAATTTTGAACAATCATTAAACAAGTGGTCTGTGCCTGTAGGCATATTTAGTAGCAACCATCTGTAATTAGACCAACGGATTGTTCTGCCCAATTATTTTTTACACTGTGTATAGATTTATCCATCCTTCCTTCTTCCTGGTTTCCTGTTTTATAAAAGCTGAAGAGACCCAGATGTGAATCTTTTATTGATAAAAGGGCTCTTCCAAATTTTCCCCTTTACACAGCTTTAAATATGTGAGACCAGAATTATATGCCATCTTCTAAGTTTGCTTCCCAGAATATTAATGAGAAGTTGAACCATGTTGATTGGTTTGCATTTATGTTACTATTCCTTGCACATTATTTGCCAAGACTCGTCTTCCAGGAAAGGCAGAAAAGAGCAAAGGTTCATTTGCTATTTAAAATTTTGGAGTTCTACCAAACTGTCACTTCCATTACAAATCTGGCATAAGCACAATTTTATATGTAACAATTTTATTTCTTTAAAAAAATCATTATTTTAATGCTTTGACTATGTATCCCACTTTGAATGGGGAGAGTTGAGAATGCTGCAGTTTACTAAAACATATAGTTTGTAATACCAGACCATTCCTTGATATACTAAAGGAGGATATATGACATGAAGGACTATTTGTAGCATGTATATGAAGAAGATACTTTGGAATCAAGACTTGTGGCCAGATAAGTTGACTTTTGCGTTACATTAGGCAAGTAAAGGCAGAGATACTGAAGAACCATCAGTGACCTAGGTAGGAGTATAAAGAAGCAGGGAACAATAAAAATTCTCTCCATAATCCTTGCAAAGGACAAATTTAACTCACTACCCATCATTCGTAAACATTTATCAAGGCATAACAAATTGATCTATTTCTCTCATGTGGTTTAATAGTTAAAACACTGGTCTAGAAACTGCTGCTGAGTTCTATGGAAGTTTTTCTCGGAAGACTGATCCATTCTTGAAATAGCATAAACCTAATTTGAGAATTCATAGTGACTTACACTGAGCACTTCTGCTTAATAGTCTCTAAGAAGTACAGTCTTTGTAAAAGAAAAAAAAGCAGCTAAGAATTCAAATGAAGGTACTACTACTGATTCCTTTTCTCTACTTCCTATATTTAACCCATCCCAAACAATTACTTCTTCATTCTAACCTGAATAGTGTAACTGTTTCTGAAGTCTATCATTCATCATAACTGTCCTTGACAGTCGCTACCAATATAGACCCTCTACAGCATTAATGTCAAGTAAATATCACTTTACCTCCGTAAATTTCTAAAAATATTACATATTTGCTTATTCAAAAACGCTGTGCCAAAATCTGCCTTACAATTCCTGAGAACATTTCTTTCCTCATTAAAATTTCTTTAGAAAGTCTCCCCCCCCCCTCTCTCTCTAGATTATTTTGGTCTTGTAGTAATATAATACCGTAGCACTTTCTTACTAGGTGTATGAGTGCCATACTCTGTCCACAAAGGCTACATCAGAACCATCTTCTACTTCAGCAGCAAATATTATTTCATTAAATGGAATAAGAGCCGATTCCAAAAAAATGTGGAACTGTTCTGCTTGACATTTCTATTTGCAGGCTTAATGCCAGTTCTCATAGCTTGAGTGAGAGACCCCTTGGGATTCTTTGCTGTCATTTTTTGTTTTAACCCCACTAAGTAACATTTTCATTTTATTATCAGAAGCTGACCATTCCTAGAGTTGTGAGCTGCGGGGCTCAATAAAAGTGAAAGCTATGTGGAATGTTCTATATGGGATTTTTCACTTGCTTAAGATAGGAGCTATAGAAATTGAATGAACCAACCAACCAATTGCATGAATAAATAAATAAATTAATGGATAAAGAGATTTCACTTGCCAAGATGATCTGAAGAAAAAAAACTCCACTAAGAAAAATCTTCCTTTGATGATATTGATTCTTGCAATGTATACTGTATAGTCAAGGTTGTGTCTATGAATCACTAGGAAACTCCCAGGGACCATTTTGATCCAGCTATCCTGTGCAGTGATCACAATGGTGTCTTGGGAAACATAGCTTGTTCAACTGGAGGTTCAAGAGATAGACACTGAAATGAGCTGAAATCTGCATGCCTTTGCCAAGAACTTCTCTGCCCTCAGTTTGCCTTTTGTAAGTGGCAAGTTCATTCTCCTCCAAATGTTAAGTAGGTTGCAGAACTTCAGAACGTGTTCTGAACTTCCTAAGAAGATGCACAGGGCAAATACTCAGTGAAGTATGCAGGGATTTGGCTTCTGAATGGCATCGATAGCTCTTTTGCAATAAATTAAAAATTCCTCTGGAAGTCACTATGTAACATTTACAAATAATTAGGCCTTTCTGAGTGGATTTCACACTTCCTCCCATCTCTGCTTGTCATATTTAGAGCTAGACTATTTGTAGCAGTCCACATGAAAACTTCAAGGTATTTTAGCTGCAACTTTTTCAGCCAAAAAGAAAATCTATTTCCACATTAAAGAGTTCCCACAAAATAAGCTTAAATATATGCAATTTCTTTTTTATTAAAGGGGAAGAGACTACTGAAACCAATTGTTTTACAGCAATCACAAATGAAAAGGAAAATAATCCTGAGAATGACATTTGAATCATTTTAAAAGCCAACAGTTACATTCTCATTGTTCCTTGTGCCCTTATGCCATAATAAACAACATAGCTTGCAAAAAGGTGAAAGGAATCAGAATAGAAGGAGATGATTCCAAGAAATTCTACTTATTATTATGTAGAGATCAAAACCTGAATCTCTAGAGCTGCAATCTGTTAAAATCTTTATCTGGTAGTCAGAGATCTCCAAAATGTATTTCCAAATTGTAATTTGGAATTTAACAGAAATAGAAAAGTATTAAATCCATGAACTGGGGAATAATTATGTCAATAATATTTTTAATGTTGAAGTATAATGTTGAGGTACTGTTGAGGCACAGTGTTATCTAATTTGATGCAATCTATCTTTGACAGCATTCCTTTCGATTGTGACTAAGTAGCTCAGTAAATGTCTGCAGACTCTTCTAAAGTATTGTTCTAGTTTTACCATATGTGAAATTGAAGATTAAAAGTCAGAGTATGCCAGTGTGTCTTTATTTAATCAGGCTACTGCCTCACTATTTCTGAATGCCCACTCATAGGAAGACATGTAAATGACCACACAATAAAGATGCCAGGGTTTGAATTATCACGTCAACAATGGACAATCCTGAATAGGATTCGCACCATGGCATCTTCTGGGACTCTCTGTATAAATGGGGCATAGTATCCTCCACTCAGTGTGACTGCAGGATCCCAGGTCAAATCATAATCAGCTGCAAGCAGTCCAGTATCTGATTTTTTAAATGTAAATGATGCTGCGCTTCAAACGGGCCTAGACATCAGTATTTGACCATAGATCTTTTTAACATTTATATTTTATAGTGTTTCACTAATCTAGGTGACTTGTTAATATATACTGCTAGGCCATGTATGATATGCCATACACTAAATAAATAAAGTGGCAGAAAGTGACTAAAGTATAGGAGTATTATTTATTTACTTACACTTGTTATGGCTGCCCACTCTAAAAGATAAGGCACGGGGATTCCCTAGCCTTATCCCTATACTCATTTTGATATAAATAATTCTAATTATATTAAATTGCATGCTTTTGAAAGCAGACTAGAAATTCATTTCTCTTAGATGCTTCAAAGAATTTTACTTGCAGTATTTTTAGAATCTTATTTAACCCAAATCTTATAAATTTCAGATTGGACTGATCTTGACCCTTCCAGATGTGTTAGATTACAACTCCATCATTCACAACCAACCGCAGTACTTGTGAACAATTGTTTTGTAGTCCAACACTTCTGGAGAATAAAGTATTGAAAATGTCTGGGTTATATGTTTAAGAGGTAAAGTTTAAAGACGTACCATGTACCCTTCTCTTAATTCTTGTTCCCCTTGTGGACTAATTGGTTAATGTGTTCAGCTATGATAGGTTTCCTGTGCTTTTAAAGCGGAAATCTGAAATTTCTTGGAATCTTCTTATGCACCCAACGTTTAAAATGAATTTTAGAGATTAAAAACTTGAGTTAAGAAACTTCTGTGAAGGTACTTTACCTTCTCAGCTCTGTAAAAAAAAAACCTTCCAGTAGAAGATGACCTCATAAACCTATATGAATTACTTCCAAACTTTAATGTAAGAAGCTTAAGACACAATTACTATGCTTCTCTGCTGGTAATTGGCACCAGTTCCAAATTGCCAGTACTCCTAAGATTTCAGAACTTCTAAATATCTCCAAGTTTCTAAGTGCCCCATAATTACAGAACTGATATTTTCTGGCAATCAGTCATATGTCCTATTTTAAATTGTTTCTTGATAAAATACTGCTGACAAATTCATCTTGCTTAATGGCTTAGCAAAAAAAACAAACCAGAGTTGGCATACACTATTTCCTTGTCTTTTTTATAAGAATTTATAAATAAGTGAAAAGGTATTCATTTTAGATCAATTAATTTTGGATCAGCTTCCTAGATTCCAAGGAACTCTATTAAAATTTACCAACTTTTCAAAATAAATTAGGAGTATTCTGGATTGTGCATGGGTATATTGATTACAACCTGGAAAAAACTTATTTTAGCCTTAAAAGCAATTTTCAGAATGTTATCATTATAGATACCAAACCCTATTAGAGCAAGAAGGCAAATAAAGCAAGCAAGTTTGTTTTTAAATGGACAACCCTTTCAAGCACTGACCCTCCCGTCCCTAAAACTATCACTGGAGGTGGGATTGGCTAAGAACTCATGTATAGATAATCCTCAACTTATGACCACTTGTTTAGTGACTGTTCAAAAATATGACAGTGTTCAATGAGGGGAACGTATGACTGATCTGCAAAAGCAACAGCATCGCTACAGTCACTTGATCGCAATCTGGATGCTTGGCTTGCAATTTCAATGTCGCAAGCCATGGTAACATGATCACCAGTGGTGACCTTCCCTGTCTGCTTTCCACAAGCAAAGTCATTGGGGAAGCTACCGTAGTAGGGAAAGTCACAAGTCACTCCCATAAATTTCTCCTTGGAGACCACTACAGAGCATGAGATGTCAAGGACCTTGTATTCTGACATGCTCCCTGCCTGCTAGCTCTCTGTAACTCAGCACTCACCTGTGGTCCTTGCCAGCCCACCTGCACTCTCCAGCCGCTGCCTGTGGCTCTCACCGGCTTTCCCACGGCCCTTGCTGACATGCCTATGGTCCAATGCCTGCCCTACCCCTCACACTACTTGTCTGGGGCTCCTATCTCTTCCTATCTCTATAATGACCCATGCATTCCTGGTGTTACAATGGCAACCAGGGTTGCCATTGCTGAGCACTGCTGCCATGTGATGTTGCATTTTATAACCTCATCACTTAGTGACAGCAATCCTGGCTTCTATCGCAACCTGAGAACTACCTGTAGTTTCTTGGATTGTATGAATCCATTAACTCTGGTTTATAAGCTATTGCTTAAGCTTTAGTACAGTGTAAACACAGAAAATTGAGAACTATTCAGTAACTCAGGATTAGTGAACTGTGGCTTAGCATGATGAATGTATTAATCTATACTTCTATTTAGGTCTAGAAATTTGATTGGTTTTTTCAGAGTGACAAAGGTTTAACATCTGAATAAGACCCCATAATGCATTTGTTCTTCATTTTCTAAAGTATAATCTATTTAACTGGTGAATAAATCAAGCACCTAAGACACCCATATATAAGTCATGATAATAAAGATAATATTCCTTTCACTGAAAAGATAACAAAAATATATGGTTGTACGGTACATTATTATATGGAAATACATACAGAATTGCATAGAGGACATATCTAATTCAAATAAAACCTTCCAATTTGTTACAAGCTGATTTATTAGTTCATTTAAACTTTTCTGCCCTCGGACCAAGACACTGGGTATCAATTAGCATTTTGAGTGTTATTTTCCATTTGTACAATAATTGTTCTGAAAATGAAGGAAATTGTTTCCAGTTATTCTCCAGCTCGAGGAGACCTGTCAGCTATACTGGAAATTTTACTTGTCCAATTAGCTTGGTAGATTCCCCAGAAACAAATGAGGCTGTGATAGTCTATTAGTTCACATGTTGGAGTTGCTAACCATTTCACACAGAGAACACGCCTTAGAAAAATGCATTGTGGCAGGAAGTCCTATTCCTGAAACAATTAGTGTGACATCTTAGAATAGTTTCCTTGGAACCATTTTGAATCACAAAGAATTTCTGAAATACACTTTTTAAAACGACTACGGAGGCAAATATAAATGTGGGATTTGAGTACTGCTTTGTAAAGGCAGTCCTCGACTTACAACTGTTTGTTTAGTGACCATTCAAAATTATAATAGCACTGAAAAAAGTGACATGACCATTTATTCACACTTATGACCACTACAGCATTCCCATGTCATGTGATCAAAATTCAGATGCTTGACAACTGACTCATATTTATGATGGTTGCCATGTCAACGGTCATGTGATCATCTTTTACGACCTTCTGACAAGCAAAGTCTATGGGGAAGCCAGATTCACTTAACAACTGGGTCACTAACTTAACAACTTCAGTGACTCACTTAACAACTGTGGCTAGAAAGGTCATAAAATGGGGTAAAATTCACTTAACAAATGTCTCACTTATCAACAGAAATTTTGGGCCCAATTATGGTGGTAAATTGAGGACTACCTGTACAGTGGAATCTCTCTTTCACAGCTTTTCTCGGAGGGATTTTGATATATCAAGAAATGGAGATGGCAAGCACATTATGGACTAAAGAAGAATTATACAAACAGAGCTATCAAACCTTCAAAAATCTTTCATGCAATTCCTAGAAACTTTAAAATGATATTTCTAAACTTTAATTTCTAATGGGACAAAAGAGAAAAATTATTAAGAGTAAATGGGGAAATAATCATATTAGCAGATTTCATTTTAATTAAATGTATATAAATGCATGTGTAAATGAAGTGAAACCAGATTAGGTTTTGTTTCAGCTCCATCCCCTGATCTTAGGGAGCTGCCTCCATCAAAATCACTGGCAGCTCAGGAATGGGTACCCTAGGCCCAAAAAAGTTGCTTTGGTGACAAGCTCCACTTGAAGATGAAAAAATATTAATTCCTAGGTTATACTTCTCTTTTCAGCTTTTTCAAATAAAGGAATTTTGTGAGCACATAAATATATGATATTCTACCACTGTCTTCCACATAACCATCAATAGAATTTCAATGCAAAGAATGATCTTTGGGAGGAGGATGCTTCAAGTAGGTTTTTAACTCCTGGATAAATGAGTTTTTGACTGCCTGGATAAATGAGTTTTTGACTGCCTGGATAAATCCCTTCAGTTTGCATGATGGTTTGACATTGTCCTTTTTCTAGGCCTGAGAGAAAGTGACTGACCTATGTCACCCAGCTGGCTTCATGTCTAAGGCAGGACTAGGACTCACTATTTCCCACTTTCTAGCGTGGTGCCTTAACCATTAGTCCAAACTGGCTCTCCTAAATGATGTTTACTTTCAAATAATCAGTAATTGCTTCTTTTAATAGTTTTAAGTACCAGTGACCTAAATATTTTCTAATTCAATGAGGGAGACTAGTGTTACTCATAGAGAAATAAATTCTGAGTTAAATAATATTTTTTCCCTTTGTTCCAATTTGGTTTAAACTGATTACATACAGTTATTTCATTTGACACAGTTGAAAAGAACAGATGTGATCCCGTGTTTCTCCAAAAGACGAGCCACCTTGAAAAGAAGCCCTATCATGTTTTTGAGCACATGTGATCAAATTAGGCCCCACCCACAAAATTAGCCCTAATTAAGACCCCGCCCACTGGGGTGCAGGGGGTGGGGAAAGGAGCACAGGTAAAAAATAAGCTGGGGGGGGATGATAGATGGTGGAGCTGCCCTACTTACCAGGCCTCACACACCCTGACACCTGCCTTGCCTTCTTCTGTGGTTGCTTCTTCAGAAGCCACTTGCCGCCGCTCGCACGCGTCGCCACCGGCCTCCATTTCGCCATCAGTCTTCCGGAAAGCTCACTGCAGCTATGAAACAGGCTCTGAATTTATGTATGCGGTGCCCCTGGCTTCCATCTTGCCATCAAAGCCTTCCGGAAAGCCCTCTGCAGCTATGAAATGGGCTCCAGATGGACACACATTGTACCCCTGGGCTCCGTTTCACTGCCAGAGCCTTCCGGAAAGCCCTCTGCAGCTGATAATAGAGCTCCAGATCAATCCGGAGCTCTGTTGTCAGCTACAGATGCCTTCCAGCAGGCATCTAAAGACAAAATGGGGGCCAGGGCGATGCATGCGAGTGGTGGCAAGCGGCTGAAGAAGAAGGGCCAGCAGCGGGCTCCTACTGGGCGTGGCTGTCGGTGCCACAGCTGTGAGGTGAGTCAATAATTGGACCCTCCAAAAGAAGGCCTGGCCATTTTTGGGGGGATCAAAAGAAAATAAGACCCAGCTTTCCTTTTGGAGAAACACGGTAGTTAGTACTGCTATGTTTCAATAAGTTAATTTGTTCCCTTATTTTGAAATGATTAAACATTCAACTATATTAAACCATAATTTCTGTAAAATTCAATGGAATATTAGGCACATTTATGACATACATAATACATCTTTTATGTATTAAATATGAATGAATTTTCAGTTTTCCCCTGAATATTCTAGTGATAGCTCGATCAGTATTTGCTAGACACTGGAAAATATATAGAAAACAAACTAAACAGCAAAGACAGTTGAGTGTTAATGAAATACTATTCTTAAAATCTTCCTTTCAGATGAATAAAATTAATGAAATATACATATCAATATTGCATGATATAAAAATAGAATAATGGATTCTTACACTTTTAAAATGGATTCAGGTATATAATCACTTAGGAAAAAATATTAGTGTCTAACATTTAGTATATGGAAATACATATTCCTAACTATGCTTAACAGTATTTAAATCTTTAAAAAAGAAACAACATATTAGATTTCAAATTGGCCAGGAGATAAAACGTATCCTGGCAATACATGTCAAAAACATGAGTTTTTGAATCAATGGACAAAATAAGAATAACATAGCTTGAGCCAGAGGAATTTAAAAAAGAACAGTTTGAAAGAAAAACCTTGCAGCTATGACCATTTAAGCTCCCGGTGGTACAACTATGCTGAATAATGATATACCAAGCAATGTTCCTAAAATATGTTAATGAGGTCATTACACCATAAAATCTCGATTTCCATTAATTTAATTCCCTCTATGGAAATACTCTAGTGGGACGGGAAGGCAGGCAGAGACAGACAGACAGACACACTGATTCCAAGCATTTAATATATTTTGATATTAACTTTTTCTATTCTTCCTAGTGTTTTTATGCAAGTACTTTTTTTCCAGATTAACTGAGTGTTAATCCATTAGTTGCGACAGGAATTGACCGACTGGCTTGTCAGCTGAGCTTCACAGCAGGGGCTGAGGGATAATGACTGGCCCAAAGTCACCTAGGCAGCTTTCATGCCTAAAGCAGAATTAGAACGCACGGTCTCCTGGTTTCTAGCCTGGTGCCTTAACCACTAAACCAAACTCGCTTATAAACTCCACTAGTATAGCAACATAGTTTAATTTTGGCTTAATTGGAAGTCTAAATTATAATTGAACCATCTTTCTATACCGTTTCTTATAAGAAAGTATCTTGAAGTGTGTCATTATAAAATATAATGAAATAAGTAACAAAATGAAAAAAATCATTAAAAGGAGGAGACGAAATGAAAACAAGAACAGGGATTCTTGGAATAGTGTTAAGATGGCACCTGTAGGGTATGGCAGGGATGAAAGGGGTGTGCAGGGTGGCCAAAAAGGCAGAGATGGGGGCGGGGTAAATGAGGGGCAGCGTTGAGGTAGAGATGTGCATAGCAGGACAGAAGAAGCATGAAGTTCTCACTTAATGACTGCAACCAGGACTATCAGAAGTGCTTTGCTTAGTGATGGAATTACCACCCCAATTATAACTGAGGACTACCTGTATAATTTATGCTACATTGCCCCAAAGTTAATACTAGAACTTATTGGTTAAAAATTACATGGTAGATTGTTTAGGTTAGGGTTAGGGAATTCCTAAGCACCTTGTCCTGTGCCAAATGGCTTTATATATATTCACCTGGGAGATCATGTCCTGGATTCTAATGCCAGAAACAAGTAGTGTTTTCCAATTTGCAGTGGAATATTCTACACTGGAATTAGGGAAACTTATAATATAAATTCATTTAACAAGATGTTATACAGATAGTGTAGGAGATGACCAGGCTGAGCCCGAGGGAGGGGTCAAATGCATCATACGTTATGAGTCCCTGCACGCCCACAAGAGGTCTAAGTCCATCCCACTTTGAATACCTTATGAATTCCTGCTCATTTCCCGGGACCATTAGTAGCTCAGATTTTTGTGAAGAGCTTAAGCTTGCAATAAATCTTTTTACTCATTTGAATTGTCTGAATCTCCTGATTTCCTTGGCGCTTGACAGATAGTCCTCAATTTACAACTATAATTGAGCCCGCAATATGACCAAATTCAATTTTATGATTTTTGTGGCAGTCATTAAGCGAACATTGCAGTCATTAAGCAAACCTATCATTTGCTATGGGCATTTTTTGCCAGAAACTGAAAGTAATAGTTTCTGGCAAAAAAATATATGATAAATTGCAGTCATGGGACTACAAATAGCTGTAAATGTGCACTGGTTGCCAAATGCCCAAACTGCAGTCATGTGACTGGGGGTGGGGGAGTGATGTGAGAACTTTGAATCCCAGTCCTAAGTAGTTTTTTCGGGGTCCATCAGAATTTTGAACAATCTTAAGCCAAGGATTACCTGTAGTTACAAAATATGTTAGTGTCACAACATACTATGCTGGAATCATCCAATTGTGTGTATGCTTGCTTGTTCCCAATGAGAGAAAAGTGGTATATATACTGAAAGATTGACTGACAAAGAGTAAGCATGTGATGAATGTTGTAATCATATACGTTTGGTTCAAATTTGTGATCTCATTTCCTGTATGCCAGGAAAAGCTCAGCTTGATAACAAGAACTTTTACAACTTCTGGTTCTAGAGATTCATTAGAATTGTAGTTATGTTCTGTCCATAATGCATAAACCAAGTTTAGCACATAAAAAGAAGCAAAATGATTTAACATTCTGTATTTTTATGGGATTAGCTATTCCCTCGGGAAAGAGCTTCTTTTATACTTCTTTTGGTGTTCCACCTCAGTCTTTAGATTTCCAACCTATTGTAGAGCATAGGTGTCAAACTCATGACATCATGTTGCCATCACGTGATGTTTTGCGACATTTTCCCCCTTCACGGAGCTGGGGTGGGCGTGGCCTGCATGTGACGCATCCGGCCTAACCGCCACCAGTTTAACACCCCTGCTGTAGATTAAATGGGTTTCTGCTTTTTGTAGTCAAACCCCTTTGCATCTTTTGTTTATTCTACCACTAATGTTTCAGAGCAGTTCAAACTGGAGGTTCTCTACCATCTCTTAGGAAAGCACCCCATATGTCGGCAGAATTGCCTCTTGAAAATGATGCAATTTATTTTATTATCTGAATTCTCAGATGAGGGCCAATATTTTATTACAGCTTATTTAACTCACTTTCCAAGATGAGCTATTCGATTGAATCAAGGAAGACAGATTACTTTCACATTCACTACAATCATTTGTTGAAGCTAGAAATGCTACAGAATGATAGTTGAAGAAATTGTCACAGGGCTAAACTAGCAATATTAGTCCACAGGGAAAACGTTTCTTCCGTATTTGAGACTTCATCTCTAAACCATCTCTGTTTTGGGAGACACCTGGTTTGCAAATACAGTCCTAAAGGGAGGGAGAGGGAGAGGGAGAGGGAGAGGGAGAGGGAGAGGGAGAGGGAGAGGGAGAGGGAGAGAGAGAGAGAGAGAGAGA
>JANHFL010001911.1:409391-420093 GCA_032468155.1 Oxyrhabdium leporinum | reverse complement strand
AGAGAGAGAGAGAGAGAGAGAGAGAGAGAGAGAGAGAGAGAGAGAGAGAGAGAGAGAGAGAGAGAGAGAGAGAAACTTGGATACAGAATGGAGAAGATAGGACTTTATACCATTCTGTCACGTGATCATCCAGACATAAAGATTGTAGCTGCGGATGATAAACTGAGCCTGAGAAAGAACAAAGAGAAGAATCAGATCTGCTGTTACATCTGCAGAATCTCTCAGAGGGAAGGGAAGCTGAAATAAGCTAAGGAGCTGGCAGAAGCAGATGAACTTAGAAGGAAGGGGGGGAAAATCGCTAGCAAGTAAAAGTAGGTAGTCTTGAACTGCTGAAGAGATGTAGGTCCCAAAATGGTTGAAGATAGGATGGGATGGGATGGGATGGGATAGAATAGAATCTGGAAGGGACATTGGAGGTCTTCTAGTCCAGCCCCCTGCTCAAGCAGGAGAACCCATACTTTTTCAGATAAGTGGCTGTCTAGTTTCTCCTTAAAAACCTCCAGTGATAAGAGAACTCACAATTTCTGAAAGCAAGCTTTTCCACTGTCCTCACAGGAAGATCAAGTAGCATGGCAGAGATTTCCAAAAGAGAAGGGGATTTGAAGAAAGGATGATCATGATTATGCTAGCAATCAGAGATTGCCAGACAAGTTCCAACTAAAGATCTTGATTAACTCTATGGGGAATTCAACACAGCAACAGCTCAAGATTGGGCCATCAATTGGGTCATCAAACTATTCTGTACATACATTCTCCTTTGAGCATAGAAAGGTGTGTGTGGGGGAAAGAAACTTAAACTCTGAATGTTTAACTGAATGCTGCTTGCATAGTTATTTAAAGAATTGGTCTCTTAGAGCAAATACTTTTCTATCCTTTGTTATGCTTCTTCCCCACCAAAGAAAACAAACAAAGAAATTATATAATTCACTTGAAGGTCTTATGTTTCATCTAATTCCTATATGGGCCAGTAATTGCTTTTAGAATTCAGCAGAAAAAAAGAGAATCAATCACCAGCAATTTGGGACTCCTTTTTTGTTTTCATCCAAGAAAACCAACTACTTTTGGTTGCGTTATTGGCATTCCACTGCTATATATGCACAGACAGTATGATTGTTAAGAATCACAATCTGAGTATTATTTTCCTTTTTTCTTGCCATCTCTTTTCTTTGTGTGTGAAGTTCCTTCAGACTGTAAGCCTGAGGGCTAGGACTGTTTTTCTTATTAATACCTCCAATGCTCAGGCTGCTGAATATAAATATAATATAAATATATGAAATTTATATGAATATAAATGCTCTAAATTCACAAAACCAATGTCAAGAGCAGCATGCTGAAAACCCATGGATACTTTCTTCATGAGGCAAATTTCTGGTTAAAAAGAGACAGAACCTTTATGGATATGGTAGCCTGTATGGGCCTTCACAGACCTTCATGTATTGTTTCTTTTCTGTTTAACTGAATGGCGTATTGGGAAGATCAATACTTTTATGGAAGAGGGAGGAGGAAGGAGGAGGACCTTTGAAAACTTGAAGGGAATTCAGAATTAGAGAAATGTGGTGAGAATAGATTTTTGATTGGCTCACTTATACATCTCAGGTACTGACTGCCTAGTAGGCATATATATGACATAATTCTTCACTACACAAAGGAAAATACCTGTATTTATTGCATGTGCTTGACCAGTTAACAGCAATCTGATGTACCAATTTGGACATGGCATAGTTACAGTAAATCCCTACAGCAGATTTTTTCTTGTAGGTTTGTTTGTCTATATAGACAAGTTTAATGATGGCTATAAAAAAACCCCACATTGCCTTCTGGAAAGTTCCTACCCTGGTTGATTATTTTCTAAAGAATTCCTTACAATCTGGGTTTATTACCAAAGTTCTGCTTTGTGATCTAATTCTACCTAACAAAAAAGTTGAGTGTATCACCTTGCTGTAATTGTCACATTTCAAATCTATTAAGTCCCAAATAAAAATAACTCATGGATGCTATTTCTCATAAAGTGGTGCAATTTTTCCATTTTTAAAAGCAACCGGCTAATTTTCTTCCACCATTTCTCTGGTTTTTAAGTTTCAAGGTTCTTGGATTTTTAGCATAGTGAAGTGAGAGAAACTACTTTTATCACCGAGGAACTCATTTTCAAAAAGACCAATTTGTGATTGATGAGGTTGATATTACTTTGAAATGGAGATACTTTCTCTGGAAGACAGAGGCGCTAATGTGACAGGAGGTTTCACATTTCAAGAGATGAGTTTGAGAGCTGCCAGGAGTTTTCAAACACTCAAGTAAAGGGGAAAAAGGAGCCTCCCATTTTAGAAAGAATAGAAAAGTAAAAGAACCTGTTGTGAACCTCTAAAACCATATTTGGAGACAACCAAAGAACAAAAATGAGATATAAAGAAGGGAAAATTTGAAAAGAGAAAGAAAATGGGAATCAAGAATAACATCAGGGAAAAGATAATTTTCAACCAGAACAGCTTGTTTGTGGAAAATAAGAGTTCTCTATGAGAAAAAAATTAAAAATTCCAAAGAATAAAAGAGAATTTGAGGCAATGAATTATTTACAGTACTTTGAGTCATTGGTTCATCATATAATTCAGTTTTGTACTGATACATTAAGTTTGTGAATATATCTGACAGCGTACCTGTTAAACTCTAGATAGGAATCCAGCTGATTTCAAGAGGAAGGAAACCTCTTCCTCCACAGACAGTACAGGAATGCATTTTTTTAAAAAATTCTCCCATCAGAAGAGTAAAAATCTTGATGACTGTCAGCTTTCTTTATAAGGTTCATTTATTCTTGAGTACTGTATAAGAATAGACTGCCAAGCGAATTCCAGTTTGAAATAGATTAATTTATACTAAAGGCATGGAAGGTACTTTTTTCTACTTTATGTAATTTCGTCTACATAGGAATTCTTTTTTCACATATAGAAATTTACAATATATAGAAATATAGGAAAAAGAAAAATAGATTCATGAGCCGATCGCTTGAAACAAGTGCCTTTTGCTCATTAGAGTACTGAAGACACAGAAATGTCATATTGCATATAGAGAGTAATATTTATCTCATTTTCTACATTCCCAGGTCTAAGCTAACAAAAACTGAATGTAACAAATAAAATAAGAAAAGTTTATCATTACAAACAAAACCTAAAAAAAATTGTACCGTAGCCCTTGGAACCTAGAAGTCACATTAATCTTACTGGGGGATCCAATGGACAATTTTTCAACCTTACAGACTAGCACTGATGATGTTACCTAATTTGGGTAATGAAACATCTGCAAGAAAACAAGCAAGTTCAGAGACTACCCCACCTCATGTCAACCTTGAGCTACAAGTATTCTCCTTTATTACAACCTTATATTTTAATATGCTTTACCATGTGAACTTTTTATTTAGTGGAACCATGGCTGTTCTATAGATTTTCATCCACTAGTGTTTCACTTGTATTTAGGCATCTTTGAAAACAAATAGGGTCCTGATTAAAATTTTAGCTTTTTTGCCCCTTTGATTGTATAAGCAATGGTTCTGGAGTTAACAACTATCCCAAAGGCACCTACACTATGAACCAAAAAGAGGTATTCATGGGACCTGCACATTAAGCTACAGTTTGCTTTAACCAGGGTTTGTTAAATACATTAGCTTTTTGGCCCATCTATTTTTAGTATTTCTATCTTTGTACCTTTGGATATGTTAAAAGCTGGGGCAGAACACAAAACCAAATCAGGAAATAAGCCATGAAGCCTGCCAACACATCATTGTAAGCCACATTTGAAAACACTAAGACAAAAATAAAACAGGTTTTTTCAAACTCTGCCAGGCTACCCATGGCTTATTTACTGATCTCTCTTAGCAAATCACACTAAATAAGAAAGAAATCAAAATAAAGCATAATGCAGGGCAATATGCTATCTGTCCAACGTTAGTATGAATTTTACTTCATCTCTTTTAATAAAATCCAATAGGATAAAGCAACTTGATGCACCACACAATAAAGTTGTACAGAGCAAATGATGTAGAGAAGAAAGATAGGAGGGAAAGGATGTGGAGTATGGGCATTAGATTAACAAGCACATCTTACTGGGTTTTTACACTTACTGTTAGTGCAACCAGCTTCATCAATTCCACTTTCACAGTCTTTTTCTCCATCACATTTCCAAGACGCAGGAATGCATTTATTGCTGGAGTCTC
This sequence comes from Oxyrhabdium leporinum, assembly GCA_032468155.1. Classification (NCBI taxonomy): domain Eukaryota; kingdom Metazoa; phylum Chordata; class Lepidosauria; order Squamata; family Cyclocoridae; genus Oxyrhabdium; species Oxyrhabdium leporinum. The sequence goes on along the minus strand of JANHFL010001911.1, from coordinate 415,892 downwards.
CACAACTAATTTTTTCAGCTAGACATACTTGTTTGGCTACAAAAGCAAACAAACAGAACACAGTTAAAGTTACCCAGGCTAAGAATATATTGTATTGCATCCAGCATTTACAAAGTGTAGTGATTATTTATAATAGATCTGAAAGAAATGGGATTTCTTTTTCTCCCTCATATCTCTGAAAGATTCAAATAAAGTTAGAGAAAATAAATTTATCCGAGATATTATGAAACACAAATAGTGCAGTCTGCACGAATTCAGTTTTTTCATGAATGAACTATTTATAAATTAGAAAATAATACTGCTTAAACTCACTGACCCCCATACAACTGGACTTAAAAATTACAAAATGTATTTCTGACTTATTTTTCAAAGAGAGGAAGATAATTTAGGGAAGCTACTTATTTGATAAATTCCTTTTGTGTAGTAGTTTTATGGCGAAATATTTACTCTTGCTTGCATACGTGCTGTCGGTGAACACTCTTGGTAATATAATGATTTCTTTGATGGCCTTAATACTGGAGAGCCCGTCTGCTTCTTCTTTTTTTAAGAAATGTTAGAAACTCTATAGAATACATGAACAGAGCTAAGGTTTTGTTTGGACTGCATCATCTGGGAATATAAATATACCACCTCCCACCAGGGGTGTATGTGTTCTTTTTTCTGTGGAGGAGAATACAAAATTTAGAAAACAAAATGGAAATACTCCCCAAATTGCCTTGGAATAAGCCTCACATTCACTTTACAATCTATAAATAAATAATGTAAGACAATATTAATAATGTAGGAAATACAAAGTGTAGTGTTTGACATGGTGAACAAATTTATGGAGGGTGTTTACTTGATAAATATTTTACTGCACTGATAAGGATAACTCTGAAGCCAATGACTGCTTACAAACAATAATCTAATATGTTTTCTTGGAAGTAAGCCCTGCTTATTTTAATGAACTTTACTTCAGGAAAGCTAGTAATGCCTTAACTTTGTATATGTAAAATTATGACAATTCCTAATACTGGAGAGCAATATTTAATATTTCTCCAATTATCCCAACTGTCCCCTACTTGCATTCTCTTTTTCAGGCATTCAGTCTTATGTTTGGGATACTTAAATAGGTAGAAACATATATTACCAAGTTAAAGCTGATCAGCTATCATAAAGATGGCACCACTAACATTTTATATTAGAATAGAATACTTTATTGGTCAAATGTGATTGGACACACAAAGAATTTGTCTCCGATGCATACGGTCTCAATGTACATGCAAAACAACAAAGTAATAATAATTGTAATATCAAAGTAATAATCACAATAATGATACCAATAAGAGAAAGTAATAGAACAGATGAGAAGGATAAAATTAATACAACCATACTACATAGGTAAATAGTACCGTGGGAATTAGATGTTCAGCAGAGTGATGGTACGAGGAAAAAACCTGTCTCTCTGTCTAGTTGTTTTGGCATGCAATGCCGTATAGTGGCGTCCCAAGGGGAGGAGTTGAAACAGTTTATGTCCAGGATGTGAGAGGCCTATAGATATTTTCTCAGCTGTCTTTATGACTCATGCAGTTTACGGGTCTATGGTATACTGCTGTATATATTGTATATGTATATAGTATATACGTATATTAATGACATTCTAACTAGTCCCTCTAGCTATAGATGTTTTTCCCTTAGTTTAACAGCTACATTTTATTTTTATAAACATTAGTTTGAAACTTTCCCAAAACATAGTACAGTAAGAGACTGCAACTGGGGAAAATAATAAAATTAAAAGTTCTTCTCCTGACATTATTTGAGAGCAAGTCTGTGAGCAATTGATCTTCTCAGTTTATATAACAGGAAAAAAAGTATTTTTCCCCATCAGAAAAAGCCCAGGGATAATGTGATTTAAACTTGTTCTTTTGGAGAACAAGTAATGAAAATATAACCAGTTTTACTGAATTATAGTTAGCAGATAAGTTAGGATGTTGGATAGGAGAATAGCAGGAAAGTATACTCTCTTTATAAAAAAAGACATGAGATTAATCATCTCAATAAGGCACAGAATTTTTTCTCCAGACTACTGGCCCTGCACATAGTAGGCTTAAATTCTAGGATTTAACTTCTGGAATTAGGAATACAATAATTAGGCTGCAGTGCAATAATTAGATGGAAAATATTCATTTATCTGATTTTCATGTTACCCGTTCCTCTTTGGCAGGCACTCAAAGTTGCTTACAAAAGTTAAAATTGAATGCAAAAAATAAGAAAAAAACACCCTAACATTATGGAATAATGAAAAGCTTGGTGAAAGAGACAAAGAGCTTTTGTAAACACTGAAAGATTAGGGGATCAAGTATAATGATCCATAGGTTGGAAACAACACAGGACAAAAACCCTCTTCATAGTTGCAATTGACAGTGGAGAGAGAAGTATGTGCAAATGGGCCTTTCCTTCATATCTCAGCAATTACACAAAATGGGATAATTAACTAACAAATAGAAGCTGCCAATAGGCAAGGAGTTAAAGGCTAGTCTGCTTTATTTTAATTTTGGCTTTTAAGTTGCATTTTGAGATACAGAGTTAAGAAGAAAAATTACAGTTAACAAATGACAAATCAGTGCAAAAAAGTTGTAGGAAAAAGGCCATCCATTTGTTAATGTTTCAATCGGAAGCAAATGTTGATCAACATCAACAGCAGGCTGCAAGTAAAAACTCAGCTGCAGGTGCAAATTGCGTCTACTTAACAATTCTTGCTTCCATCACTTTCATCTTTTTTGTGGCTTAACAACTTGCAGTTTGAGTTTTCCCAAACCTAGGATAAAGAAAGGGTTAACCTGATATATGACAGGGAGTGCTGTCAAGGTTTACGTTGGTGCAAAACATAGGGAAAACAAAGTCTTTCAAAAACAGACCATTAAAAAGACTTGGTTAAAATGTCAGACACATCAAGACCAATTTATCACCATGAGGCACAAATGCCAAGGATGGACAACAATGCTTTATTTATACAGAGGCAAGAGTGAAGAGAAGCAAGACGAGTCCATTGACTTGCCATAACCAATGGCCCATTCATTCTTGGTTTCTTTACACCCCAACAGGACAAATTCTTTCATTAAAATTGTTGAGCCTAACTGGCGCCCCATTGCTTGGCTTCCTCTTGTGCTACTGCTGAGCTTTTCAGGCACAGAATCATTATATATAAATTCAAGGGCATGGCTAGATAACAGACACTGACTTTCACATGACATTTGTCGAGTTCTCACCATACAGGTGTTCTAGGGGCATGCAAAAAATAAAAACCCCTGCTTTTGTATGAAACCTACAGATCTTTTCAATAACAGACTAGACAGTTTCCGGGAGCATGAAACAAGGCCTATTTTTGTGGAAATGTTATTTTGAAAAAAGAAGGCCCGCTTGCTATGATCACTGCTTTAAGATTCCCTATTAGACTTCTTATAAAATATGAAACAGTATACTAAGAAGATCCAATATTTTTCACAAATGTTATATATAAACTGCTAATTCAGCCTCAGGTATTAGCAGCTACATATATAATCCATCCCATCGCTCACCATATGATTCTTATACCCTTAGGATTGAAGCCAGTGAAACTCTGTGAGTAGCACTTAATCCCTACTGAAATCATGGCATTCCAGTTCCGGTCCCCCCTTGCTTTCAGAGGCAATGGATTTACACAAGTGTCTAATATAGTCCTTTGAGACTAATAAGGATTTAAATTCATGAATTAGGCTCATCAGTAATCCAGCTAGATTTCATGTACTAGTGACATTGCTGGTGCTCAGTAACTAATTCAATATTTGGGCTGGGGAACCTTTTGGGCAATCACAAAACATTAGCATCTCTAAATTCATAAGTGCCCGGAAAAGAGTTCTACGAAGTGGAGATTTTCCCCTTCCCAGAATACAAGATTAAACTAAAATCTCCAAGGGATTAGACAACTAATCTCTAAAGAATCGACAACATACAGAGTAATTCCATTTTGGAAATACCTCATTTATTTCTTAACTCTTTTTAAATACTGCTGAACTTCAAGCAACTCCAAGCAGTATGTTCTAGAGTGAAATGTACAGAAGGAATTGTTTAATTGTTTTCTCAGAAGAACTGAGATAAAAAACACTTGTCTTGCGGGCACCAATTATAAAACAAAATGAAAATAACATGGTTGCCAATATGAAAAAGAAAACAACACAAGGTTGGGAAGAAATAAAGATAAGCTTGTATAAGAAAGGGATGAATTAGAAGTCATTAAGGACAAGCGAAACAAATAGTCCGTATCTGTAGAGATGGTATTAAGAAAGTCCCAAAGGTGTTTTTCCCAAAAAACAACTGGACTTTCTTGTTTTTCATTTGAAAACATTTCTCTTCTCATCCAAGAAGCTTCTTCAGTTCTGAAGAGTTGAATGTTTTCAAAGGAAAAAAACTAAGAAAGCCCAGTTGCCTTTGGAAAAAAACACCTTTGTGACAAGCATTTCCTGAATGATTTAAAATGTCCATACACAGTATTAAGAAAATTAAAACACAGCTAAAGTCTGATAAGGGAAGCTGAGAGTGGCAATAAAAATACCTTTCTCAATCTATCTGAAGCAAGAAAGCAGGAAAGTGTCATGACAGTTAAGAAATACATAGCCAACTTAAAATTATCCAGTAAAAGAGGAGTTGTGATCATTTTACACTAATAAATATCCCAACAACAGAAGAAAGGGATAATAATAATAATGATTCAAATTACAAGCACAAAAAAGATACTGTACCTGGTTTCACACAGTACATTCAAAACACACACACACATTTAAAAAACCTAACTGATGTTACACTGCATTAATAATATCATTTCCAAATCACGAGTAGCATAGTTTACTTCTTCACTTAAATTATGCATTAGTTTAATCTCTAAATGATAAGAGAGGAATAATTTCAGAGAAGAATCATTAAGGAGTAAACTAATCTAAAAGACATATGCCTGTACTCTAGAAAGAATATTGTATAGCTTACAGAAGAAAGAGTTAGAAGAGTGTTCCTCAAATACTCAAGACATATTTTAGAGGCAAAAAGGCAGAATTAGTAGCAGCAGATTTTGGTTGAGTATTGAGATACCTGTCTTAGCAGTAAGAACAGCAGTTATTCAGATGATGGCCATCTGTTAGGGTATTCTACTTTTGGATTTTTTGCAGTGAAGGGCAATTAGCCTATTGAGCTTATAAATCCTCCAATTTTATGATTCTGTACTACATGTTGAGTTACTGGAAGCAATCCTTCTCAATATTTATTTTACAATATTTATAGCTTGCCCCAATCTAAAGCTGGGTGGGGTACATCAAACTCAGAACAAAATCAGGACATTAAAATCTAATTCATGTGAGCAGTGAAACACTGACACAGGTCTTAAGGGTTCATTTCACAAAGACTTTCAGGTTTCAAAGATAAATCCTCTCAAATGCAGCCCACCCTCTTCAGATGTTTTGCTTTCACCTCTGACATAAAGATGATCTGGAGGTCACACACAACAGAACCAGGAATTTGCATCAACTCATCAAAAAGGAAGAGACAGCTGATGAAATGGTCTTAAAAGGCATTCTTTGGGTTTTCAGAACAAGGATGGGCACCAGCTTCTTCCTGAACTATTCCAGTGGTTCACCAGGCTTTATGCCAGTATTCTCAGAAATACTTTGCTTGTGAAATGTTTCATTCACAGCTGAATGAACAGAGACCACACATAAGCCTGGTGAATGAACACTCGGAAAGTTGTAATTAGAAATAGAGTATGTGATTTCAATTATGCTGTGATACACAGATGCTCCTCTTGTGTAGAAAAGATCTCATTCATGAAGCTGTTTAGTAAGTACTTCAACAAATGCTTCATAGGAAAGTCTGAAGAAGATTGCACAGATAGCACTTGTGTGTGTTTTTCTTTTCCAACTAATGACATTTCTATGAATATGAAACAGCAGTTTATCTCTCCATCCCCTTGCCCTGACTGAAGAGATCAGTGACTGCTTATGGCATATACTTGGCAACTATACGTTGCACATCTAAATTATTCTCTTAGAAAATGAATTCCTACTTTTTAGAGAGGAAGTACAGAATGTGGGATTAGATGTTCTTTTTCTATTAAGCTCATTATGTTCCATTAATGATGAACATATTGTTCAGATAATTATGAAAGTGAATGGATCTCAAGAAGTGTTAATGCCATTATGTAAATGATAATTTAACTTTAGGTAAATAGCCTCAAGAGATAAAGATAAGAACTACTAGGAATTTAAAAAAAACACCCATGGCCAAACTTTTGGATACTTATGACATGCAGACAGGGCAAAATCTGTTTCCACCAATAAACCTGTTGGGATGTTTCACACTTATGTGGATTAAAACTTCCATAATGCCACTTTCCCCTTCATGAACTATATGTTCAAGAAAACATCCTTCCATCTCCAATCTCTTCTTATTTAAGGGAGGAGAAGGAGAAGGAGGAGGAGGAGGAGGAGGAGGAGGAGG
>JANHFL010001911.1:392166-404204 GCA_032468155.1 Oxyrhabdium leporinum | reverse complement strand
ATTTGAACCGCTAGATTGAATCAGCAGAAGTGGCCTGCAGTTCAACACTCTAACCACTGCGCCACCTAGGCTATTCAGTAGAATAGAGTGGGAAATTATAAAATAAATATTCTGGAAGAAGACAATAATAAACGATTTCCTAAATTTTCCACGTAAAAATAGAAATGTGAGCATGAATTAGCTCAACTTAATGGACTCTTCCATTCTCCCCCCCCCCCTTAATAATGAGTTCATAGATACAAAATGTCCTAGCTGCATAATAACATCAGGTATCACTTGTAAAAACAGGACCCGAGTTTAGAAGCTGCACTGTCAGCACTGGAAAGAGACACTGTTTAAAATACTGTATATCTGAGCATGCTTAAGTATCTAAAATACCATGTCTGAAGTCATCCTATTATGTCCTCTACTGCTTCCGCCAGCTACAATCAATCTTCAGAAACAAAGCCTCAAAGTCCTATTTATTCGCCCTCTTCTATATACTTTGCTACTTCTTTGCCTGGACACCTCCCTCCCTCCCCACTCCCTAAACTCTGTCTCATTGTCTTCTCTGACACAGTAACCTGTGTTCTGCAACTCCTTTACACTGTTATTGTTCATCACCACATCTCCAGCTAGAGAACTTAATGCAATTTCAGCAATATTAAAACATTGGGAGCTACCATAAATATATTCAGAAAAAAACTGATATTGTCATTTAGAAATGGGTAATAAAGGGCAAACTATGTCCTTTTTCTGAAGACTCCTTTCTTGAACCCTAGGACAAGTCTCTCAATTTGTCCCAGTTTAGATTTTTATTCCTAAATATCTAGTTGTACATTAAGTTTGTTAATTTTATAGGAAAAAACAGTTATTTTGTTATAAACTAAATAACACAATAAACATTATAATAACAGCTAATATCCTAGTGTTCTTAGATTGGGCACTTTCTCAATTTATTTGAATTTGTTATTCAAATGTTTGAGTTATGGACAATTTTCTCTAGAAATCAGTAAATAATTTGTATTCATTACAGGTTCATTTGAATTTGCATTGTTGATGCCTCCTGGTGCTGTTTTATAAATAATACAAAAGTTCTATAAATACCTCCTTCCTTATTAAAAAGAAATCAGCAACATAAGGTGAGAGAGATTTAAATCTTTCATAATCAGTGTATTATAAGCAGGACTTGATTGTTTTGAGAGGAAAAAGTGACAGTTCATCCTCCTTTTAAATTATTTGTGAAAGCCACATGGGGATTTTGAACAAGATGTCTTAATTAGTAGAGACCCACATTTTTGCAGGCTAAAAAGTTACCATGCAGACATATTTTGCAAAGGGGTTTTTAATTTGGCCTTCTCAATCAAAAAAGTTTTCTCCTTAGAAATTACAGAAAATTCAGCAGATTAAATCAGAGGATCATGTAAAAGTCAAAAATTCCTGCTGGCTCAGGAATTCTGGGAGGTGAAGTCTACAAGTCATAAAGGATCCATTGTTCCCCACCTCTGTTATAATGTTATGTGTACAAGGACACTAAATTTTACTACTGCAGGGTTTTAATAATATCTAGCTACTGCAGGGTTTTAACAATATCTACCTATGTTACTGGGTTTAAATGAAATATGCAAAGAATAGCCTTTTATATTATGGGTGACAAAGATTTCTTAATGGATTTTTAAAAAAGAAATTTCAAATGGTTCTCTTACAGTATCATTAATGAATAAATTAATGCATTTTTTAATCCAGGAATAGATGTAGCAACTGTGTAATCTCTTACGTTGCATTATTTTTTATGTATAAACTTTTGCGTAGAATGGGATTTATAGAAAATAAAAATACAAAAATCTTCTTACAATCTAAATCTATAAAATGTTGAGTTGAATCCTAAATCAATAAAATGTTGGGTTTAACTATATTTAAGTAGATGCACTGCTACAACTTATACTTAAATGTTGTACACTTAAATCCCATTGATTTTGGTCTCTAAATATGGATCTTGGATAATAGATCAACCCCTTCATAGTTTTTTTTCTCCCTCTACATAATTAAGAACTTGATCAACTCAATTTTCAGACATTTATATAGGACATTTCCTGTTAAGTTACTGTTGTTTTTTTTCTGGCACATATTCCAGAATTATATAGGAGAATTCATATTAATATGGCAGAAGGTGAGATGAAACCCTTGCAGGGTCTGATTGGGTAATGCATGACATCTAAAGGGAGTTATGAGGGAGGAACCAAATGACACAGGACAAAGTACAGGTAGCTCTCAACATATGACCACAACTAAGATCAGAATTTCCACTGTAAAGCAAGGCAGTTATTAAGTGAATCGTGCCCAACTGTATGTCCTTTTGGTGACAGTTGTTAAACAAGTCACTGCAATTGTTAAGTCAATCAGGTGGTTGTTAAGCAAACCTGGCTTCCCCTAATGACTCTGCTTGTCAGAAACTGGTTGGGAAGGTCGCAAATGGTGATCATATGACCCTGGCTACAACTGTCATAAATACATGCCGATTGCCAAGTGCCTGATTTTTTTTCATGTGACAATGGAGGATGTTGTAACAGTCATAAGTACAAGGAACAGTTGTAAGTCACTTTTTTTCAGTGCCATTGTAACTTCGAAGAGTCACTAAACCAATGATTGCAAATCGAGGACTTCCTGTATTATTCAGAACCAAAAAGCGCACAAGGAGACATGAACAAAGAACAAGTAAAGGAGCAGGCTAGAGAATAAGCAAAAAGCTGCAAAATATGTTTTGGCTCCAGAGGATCATATTGTTTGAGGATAGTTTGGATGGAAGAAAAAGCTGTTGTATCATAGTCTCGTCCTGCCCAGAGAGGTCCATGGGTCATTCCTGATTAATGAAGTCAATCCGAAATTCAAGAATGTTTCATTGAGAATGTCCTTTGACAAAGAGTAGATTACCCCAAGAAACAGGCAGTAGCAGCAGGAGTTAACTCCGATTCAAAGGTACTCCCCCTCAAAAAAATATTCTAGATAAAGAAAATTCTATGACTAGCTTTTCATAGTTTGTATGGACTGTAAGATATCTGGACCAAGGGAATGACAGCATGACAGTGAAGAGTCTAACAGCTCTATACCTTTCTGCAAAAAAAGAATACACCTTGCCTCGTAATATCTCAGTTCTCTGTCAAGTACTAAACTTGTCAACCATCATTATAAAATTCATAGCTTTATTTCTCCATGGTAAAACTCACATGCTTTGTCTAATATTTTACAAACACTTATAGCTAAGTAGTTTACTGATTTTGATAGAAGTATTTCTGGTCACATTAGATTCCCTGATCATAAACAGTGTTTCACTTCCATATGTTATACGGAATCTACCATATGCATCTATCAAACATGCTGGAATCCTTCTGAAATACTGATGAAATAAAATACTTTTTGGTCTAGAGACAATTTATGTTAAATTTGCTGTGGTTCTTTTACAATAAAGCAAACTGCAACTAAAATACCTGATGGCAAAAAGTTGTCTCAGCATATGCCAAAGCGCTTTTTAGCTTAACTTGTATATTTTTAAAAAGAACAAAGTAATATTGCAGCCACATTTAGCAACACCTCCACTTCCAAATAAATGTAGTATTTATTATACCTACAGAAACAATACCATCAGGCTTTTTACTGCTGTCCTTAGTTAAGAACTGTATAAATGCATTAGAGGGCTGACACAAGCATTTGAATACTATTTTATAGCACACAACCTACACGTAACAAAAAGCTTAGCAAGGAACTATTACAAGTACACTGTTCATTTTAGCACATCATAATATGAAAAACAACAACAAAAGAACTAAAGGAGAGTAAATACATCCTTTCAAAGTACCACATCTGCAGGAATAGATACAACTTAGTCTTTTCACTGACATAATAATTCTCTATGTTCTGTGGAGCATAATTTATGCAATACCCCACCAACTGTCTGCAGGAGCACATTTGAGTACATTCGAAAATTATCATTGATTTGCCTAGACGTTCTTGTTCTTTAATTGCACTGGGCTTTAGACTACAATTGCCATTGCCTCAGACAACATGGTCAGTATGAAAAGTGTTGGGGATGAAAGTCTAAAGCAGCGGTTCCCAACCTTTCTGGTTCCGTGGACCAGCAGTGGCTGGGGGAGGGGAGGGTTTTGAACGTGCAAATGGACCTTCGCACACTCGCCTGCCACTTGCATGCCCCGGTTCCCAACAGGTTGTGGACCAATAGCAGTCTGTGGGCCGGGGTTTGGGGACCCCTGGTCTAAAGCATCAGAGGGAGCCAGATTGGGGGAAACTGAAGTAAAATACAGCATATAAAGGAAGGAGGGAGGGAGGAAGAGAGAGGAGAGAGAGAGAGAGAGAGAGAGAGAGAGAGATCAGCTTCATATTTTAATGTACAAATTCATTTTATTGGAAAGGAGTTCCTCAGATATATGCTCCATTTGGCAACACATAGTTGCCACATAGTTATTATACAGTACGCTGCATGTTATTACCAGTACATGCCATCTTGTAGCACTTTTTCCTATTTCTATTTTTTACTACAAATCTTCAGCCTACATTTGCATAATATTATTTCTATTATTTACTGCTCACCTTATGTAAGTCTAATAAGAGAGGACGTATATAGCTTATATTCTTAGATTTCATTATAACAACCAAAAATGACATTAAGCTTGCATTTATACTTGCTTTATCACCTACTCCTTGGTACAGCTTTTTTAAAAGCAACAATGCATTTCCAAAGTCCTAACTTCTTTACCCTAATCATGCCTTCTAAAAAGCCCAGTGCAGTTAGATATAATGACATGAAGCTGTGCATGCTAAAGTATACATACACACACAGAGATACACACATCTATGCTTGATAATCCACTTTCAATTTATCAAATGGACAATCCTCGTAGGGAAGATAAAAGAAGATACTTCAGACTGGTTCTTCCAATTATTCCACAGCATTTCTTTTCTCCCAGTATAACTAATACTGAGTTTTATAGGTAAAAACTCAGTTGGGTACACTGTAATGTCAGTAACTGGTATTTAATCAGTCATCTGAAAAACTAAAGGATAAACATTTATATTATCTTCCTAAAAATAAACTAGACATGTTTAAGTCTTTTTATTGACTATATTCTCATACGTTAGAAATTCCAACATTTAATTTTTTAAAGCATCCACAAAACCAAACCTAGTAACTACAAATCTGAAGATACAACGTCATTTATTGTGTGGCCAGCTGAGGGCTCAGCTTTCTTTTTAAAAATAAAAAATAAAATAAAATCTGACCATCTTTAGAGGAAGTGACACCCTGTTTACTATATGAAAGTAAAATAGAATCCTCAGTCCATCCTTACAGTGAACTTTGCTGTCTATATAAAATTACTTTAGCTGCAAAGAGTTGAAAAAAATCAACACTGCTAATTTAGGACCTTCAAGCAAAAGACTAACCTCATATTAATATGGTGGCTCTGATCGACGAAAGATAGAATGTAGACTATGTTACAAATACATTAATTTAGTACCAATATGGTTACTCTGGTATTCTATGTGACTATTAATTGAGGATATTCCTGCCAATTAGGATCAATGCAAAAATTGTCAAGTTAGCTTTAAAAAAAAATCAGAATTTGGCTAACAGAGAATTGTATTTGCCTTCTTGAATTGCACATCTAATAAATCAAGATGTCTTTTGCCACAACTCATTTAGGAAATACATTTAAAGTGCATATCGCTTGATATTTAAGCTGTGGCCTCCAAATAGAGAAATTGCAACACCAACCAGAAATGAGGGAGAAGAGGATCCACTTTCGTGAATGGATATTTATTAACAGACAATACATTCCTAAATTAAATAAATACAATAAAATTAGTAGCCAAGTGTAAATTCTCATAAATTGATCAGCACGTCTAACTATTATTTTCAAATAGTTTTGGAGAAAATATTCTTGCAGGAATCCATACAGCTATCCTACAAACAGAGCAATTTCTCCAGAAGGCCCAATGCAATTGTTTCTGGTTCTTTAAGATGGGGTCACACAATCTTTAGGCTTGCTGGATTTACTCTGTCCTTCACCTGCATTCTCCTGTTCCCCAAGCAAGCTGGGTACAAAAAAACAACAGCTGAGGTAGCTGGACATAAGGAACATGCTGTGTCCGTAATTTCATTTATAAGAGAGAGGGACAGAACAAAAACATTTTGACTGTTGCTATTATTAGACAACTGAGAGTAAGAAATACTTGCCAATCTACTGTTAATCACACAGATTAGATGTCAGTTCGTGTTCAGCTCACTGCAGACTTCGACTGAGTTGCAATCAACTGATGAGAAGAAACCATTTATTCTGGAGCCTGCATTGCCATGATTATCCCTTCAGGCTTCTAATGTTGCACACCTACTGTCACATTACTACTGTTTGCATGTTAACTGCACCTCTCTCAAATTCTTCATTTTTATAGCTAGCTGCATTACTGACTGAAACAACCATAGTTTTGCTAGCAAGCATAGTTAAGAAAGCAGCAGAAGGGGCAGGGGTTTTCCCAGTGTTGGATGTCAGAGTTGTGTATTCTGAATAGCCCACCTTGCACTGACCTCATGACAAACACTAAAGTATCAGGATTAAGGTGCTGAATTAGATGAGGGGAGATTCCAGTTCTGCCTCAGCTATAATAACTCATCAGATGATTTGGACCAAGCACTTCCTCTCAGCCCAATGCATCTAATAGGATTATAACAAGATAAAATAGGAGGATGGAACATTATGTAAGCTACCTGAAGCTCCTAAATGAAAGTCAGATGATTGCAACTGAGATAATCTGCTGACACATACACTGAAGTCAATATTGATAGCTGCTCAAACTCAGGTTTGTTTGGGTTTTTTTTGCAGGAGGCAACGTATCACCTTTTGTCTCAAAGGGACAAGTGTACTAAGCCAATGTGCAACAGCCAGTAAGCTCAGCCTGCTTCCTTTGTGCCAAACTCATGGCAGTTTTCTCTGTATTTTCTGTCAATCAAACCTCAATGACATCAGCATTCCAGTTGATAACCTAGCTTTTAGAACTTTTCAGCTTTGCAGCCTGAAAATTTAGGTAGAATTATTTTAATGCAGTCATAACTGCTCAGGGTCACTTAGATGATATAGGAGGGATATAAATTTGACTTATAAATAAATTTGACATAAAATAAATCTGCAAGATAGATATTATATAATAAATATTATAAACACAACAGAGACAGTATGTTACAAATAAATAACAGATTGCAGTGTATAGCTAGTCCTCAACTTATGACCACTCACTTAACAACTGTTTGAAGTTAAGACAGACCCTCCCCAAAAATCCTACTTTTCACCCAGTGCCCATTATCACATTTTGGGCACTCAACAAGCCTGCATTCATGGCTATTTTCAAGATCCCATAGTCACATGACTGTGATCAACATTTCCCCCCCAGAAACTGGCATTTTATTTGCAGTTTCTGGAAAAAATCACCACATAGTGATCAATGGATTCACTTAATGACTGCTGCAAAAAACGTTGTAAAATTGTGTCAGGAGACATGACAACTCACGACATACTGTAATTGCAGGGCTCAATTATGATCAGAACTGGAAGATTACTTGCAATTGCTCTATCAAAATTGCCACTACTGTCCTGCCATTTGAGGGGAATATGCTTTGCCAATCTCTTCTTTGCTCCATTTACAAAGTGTGCGCAAATTTAGATAAGCATCCAATCAAATTATATTTCATATGCCAACATTACAATTTTGTTATTAAGCCCACAAAGTTTAGCAGCAGATAATAAAATCATTTTTCACTCAAAATAAATTTACATGCACTCAAACACTCTTATTTTATCACCTTTGGGTATTGCCTAATATTTAAAATTTAATTTCCTTAGGTTAAGGTTCCTCCTAGTCAGCACTGGTGAATATTTAATGACTTTGCAATGTTCCACATCAATGGGAAATGAATGAACTCTCCCCTAGGATGGGAATTACAAAACAGTAAAAGAAACTGAAGCAAAATGAAATGTTTCTTGGTGATCCACAATAAAATCACATTTGTGAATGGCTCTACTACTGGGGAAATTTAGTGAATTTAGTTCCTGTGTCACTCACTATTTACAAGCATTCGTTATTGTTCTGAAAGCCGCAACCTTGCTTCCTTTGTTCTGCCAAATTCTAACAGAGAATTTGATTTTCCATTCCACCAGGACAATTAGCATTGTGAAAAGGCCATTATCTCAAAAGAGTTGTCAAAACTGCCATGCGTTGGTGTGTGTGTGTGTGTGTGTGTGTGTGTGTGTGAGAGAGAGAGAGAGAGAGAGAGAGAGAGAGAGAGAGAGAGAGAGAGAGAGAGAGAGAGAGAGAGATCCCTTAACTAGACGATAGTGTTTAGATAGAGAAATATTAAAGGCAGTGTGAGGTGTGAAAACAGTAATTCCAAAATAGTGAGTTGGATCTAACCTTGGGAGATTGAAGGCTTTGATATTAGCTATCATCGAGAAATACAGGGCTTTTTGTTGGGGGAGGGCACATAAGGTCAAGTAATTTTAATTTCAAAGCAAGCTTCTGGGAATAAAATAGAATGACATTTTGTTTGGTTTGGTTTGAAAAGAAAGAAACAAAAATTCCAAAACCTAATCGTGTTTATTTTACTAAATGTAACTCTCTTCGAATAATACTCTCTATGGATATCCTTGCACAGTACAGGAGAAGAGGTGACACCAGAATTCATTTCCATTTTCTACTGCTGATGGTACAGGTATTGCCAGGTATCCCAGGGGTGATTTGCTGCAGAGTTAAATCTTTGAAGGCTATCACTTGTATATTGAATAAAATGGAAAAATAGAAAGGGCAGCTAAAAATTTATGAGCTTTGCATTTGTACTTCAGTTTTATACCATTACATTAATGATAATTCAGGAAGTTTACATAGGCAAGCTTGCATAGTTATTATGGACTCTGAGTTATCCTAATAAAGATGTTGCTTAAAGATGGTTTTCATTTTTTTTCTTTACAGTCAACAAGTTTATCTTTGATATCTATGTGACTTGAAGAATATAGTTTGGAGATCTTATTTTGCACAAAAGGTACGACCAGATCTTGCTTTCAGAGGAGCCAGACAAAGAGTCTCCCATAAACAATACAGATAGTCCTCGACTTACAACCACAATTGATGTCCACTTCTAGGCAAAACAACTTTTAAGTGAATTTTGCCCCATTTTATGACCTTTCTTGCCACAGTTGTTAAGTGAATCATTGCAGTTGTTAAGTTAATAACATAGTTGTTAAGTGAATCTGGCTTCTTCATTGACTTTGCTTGTCACATGACCATTGAACACTGCAACCATCATAAATACCTGCCAGTTACATGCCAAACTTTGATTACGTGATGCTGCAATAGTCATAAGTGAGAAAAACAGTCATAAGTAACTTTTTTCAGTGCCGTGGTAACTTCAAACGGGCACTAAACAAATGATTGTAAGTTGAGGACTACCTATATGGTGAGGTGTAATTTGCAGAAATCCAATCTTGGAATTCCTGGACATTTAGTGGGCTACAGGACTGTTGACTGAGCAACCAGAGAAGTATCTGCAGGACTACTGGAAGAAAAGTTGTTTACCCATCGCAAATATACGAAGACTGAAAACAAAGAAGTAACGATCTGCTATTACAAATCCAGTCCAGTGAAAAGAGGATATTTGAAAAGAATGCACCAGTTTCTGAAAGAACAACATCCAGAATTAGAAATAACAGAGCAGAA
Organism: Oxyrhabdium leporinum; assembly: GCA_032468155.1. Lineage (NCBI taxonomy): Eukaryota > Metazoa > Chordata > Lepidosauria > Squamata > Cyclocoridae > Oxyrhabdium > Oxyrhabdium leporinum. The sequence goes on along the minus strand of JANHFL010001911.1, from coordinate 394,454 downwards.
ACTAGCAGATCATCGATGACGTGAAATAAAGTATTCACAGAAGTAGAACTGGAACAACTGTAAAGGTCTACCCAGGTGAAGTAGCAGTTCAGACTGTAGAGGAAAAACAGAGGGAGTCAGCAGTAAAAGAAGCCAGCATTGCTAGCGAACCATTTTCATTCCCACCCCAGGCAATCCCTCTTCTGACTTCTCCTCAGAAAGAACTCAGTTCTCTAATTAAAAAAAAACAAGAGATATTAAAACAAAGAATAACCAAACGTCTAGAACAGCAGAAAGAGTGTAAGATTACCAGCATTGAAGCTTGTTACAAAGAAACAACTAGTACAAGTATTAAAAATGTCAATACTGTAAAAATATAAGCACCAGCTCACTGCAAGAAATAAACCAACTATAATGCACAGCATAGCTCTGCAGTGTAACTGAATACCTTCAATGGGAAAAAAAGTCAACAAACCAGAAAAGCACGATTGTAAAATAAGATCAGCATGGTATAATCAGATGCAAACAAGCTAGAGCAGGTGAAACAAAAGAAGTTGAACAGAATCAAAGAATACCTGAGCAAGTAACACCACCCAGAAACAAGAAAGATCAAGGAAACACTAGAAATAATATAACAGCAAAATAACAGCCAAAGCTAAGATCGTCACCTGCAAAGCTGGAATTACACACTATAAGCAGAATCTCCAATTACAATTGAATCAGAAACATTTCTCTCAGTGAAGAGATTCCAATGAACCAATCAACATCTGACAAAGAAGAAACTGTGCAATTCTAGGCACAGCTATGGAACAACCCAAATAAATACAACAAGAATGCAGCTTGGATAAAGGAAGTGAATAAGCTTTTTTTAAAAAAATCTGAAATAAAAGAGAAGGAAGACCAACTTGAATGTAGCTTGGATTGATTACAAGAAGGCATTCAACTCTTGGCCACATGATTGATAACAAAATGTCTAGAAATAACAGGAGTCAGTACAAACATCAGAAGCTTTGTCCAGAGATCAATGGCACAATGGAAGACACACTTGCTGGTCAATGGAGATAGAAAGGGATAGATTAATATCAAGAAAGGAGTCTTTAAAGAAGACTGTCTATCACCACTTGTCATTTAATTGATTTCTCTGTCACAATACTGAACAAGTCACACCATGGTTATCAAACATCTAAAACATATGGACAATGTGAAGCTGCATGGAAAATATCCACTGAAATAGAACTGCTGTTCAACAGAGTAGAGAAAACCCCAACAGACAGCAAGTGCCACCTTCGAAAAGAAGTTGAAGAAACCACGGATGACCTAGTTAGCAACTACAAGGAGATCACACAGATCGACCACAAACAATGGCAGAACAAAATAGTAGCAATGGTGCATTGAAATATCTGCAAGAAATACCATTTGCCTGCAAGCAATAGCAGGTGGGTTCACAAAATAGCTGGAGTAAAAGAACGAATAAAGTGCTCTGGGACTTTTGTGGCAAAAGAAAGCAAAGGTAGTATCAACAGTAATAGGCAATCCTATTGGGTGCAATCCTAAAACAACTGGAGCACCTGAACACCATCTGCACTAACAAAATCACCATCAGTCAATTGCAAAAGGCAGCCTTACTTTGAACAGCTTACAACCTGTAACAATAACTTTTAACACCATCAAACAACAATATCTGTTTATCCCAGGCCCTTTAGAAGGACTCTATAAGTAGATAAAAATGCCTTAATACATAATACAAAACCATAATACAGTTAGTCCTCAACTTGAGCCTAAAATTTATGTTGGTAAGTGAGAAATTTGTAAAGTGAGTTTTGCCCCATTTTACAACTTTTCTTGCCACATTTGTTAACTGAATCACTGCAGTTGTTAAATTAGTAGCATGGTTGTTAAGTGAATCTGGTTTGTCAAAAGGTCTCAAGAGGGGATCACATGACTCAGGACACGGCAACAGTCATAAATGTGAATCAGTTGTCAAGCATCCGAATGTAAATCACGTGACCGAAGGCATGCTGTAACAGTCATAAACAGTCATAAATGTTTTTTCAGTGCCATTGTAACTTCAAATGGTCATTAAGTGAACTGTTGTAAGTTGAAGACTGTCTGTAATTGCTATAGGTCACCCAACTCCATTATCTGGCTGGTGTACAAATTGTCAAAAACATTTAAAAACTAGGAATAAAACAAAGAAACAAAAAACCCGCACAAAAAAGTTTCTCAACACAAAAGGACCGGGGAAGACCCCTTGAAGGGTAGAGCGGAAGAGTATTTGCGATATCTGCATGATAAAGTCGCTCAGATTA
>JANHFL010001911.1:368609-392066 GCA_032468155.1 Oxyrhabdium leporinum | reverse complement strand
GGGGTAGGCGGGGGAGAGAAAGGAAATTATTCAATGTTCTGGATGAATATAATCTAGGGAAAATTATTCTGCTAGGTGATACTAACAGATGAGTGGGAATAAGACACAAATGAGTATAGCTAAGATGACTGGATGATTTAGAGACTCAAAAATATATAACAGGGGTATCAAACTCAAGGCCCGCAGGCCATTTGCGGTCTGTGGGGGTCCTTAGATCTGGCCTGCAGGACCGTCCTGGAAACAGCAAAGGACAGCCTGCAGTGCCTCTGCCAGCGAAAACAGCTCGGGAGTATAAGCCTATGCATGTTTAACATATCTGGCATGTATATGCTATTAAAACTCTTGTGTCTGATTGTAACCTGCAATTGGTTCATCACAGGGCAACAAGTTTTGAATCAACATATTTCAAATGTCAAGCACCAGAGAAATCAGAAGATCCAGGCAGTTCAAATCCCAAAATCCATGGGATTGAAATTTGGCAAAGTTGTGATTGCTTCAGGGCTGCTGTGGCCAGGCACAGTCATACGACTATGTTGTAATTTGTTGTACTACATACTAAATATGTTGTAATTTCCAACACTCCCTGCCAGTTTTCTACAAGGAAAGTCACTGAGGAAATAGCAACAGCACTTAAGACTTACATACTGCTTCACAGTGCTTTTACAGCCCTCTCTAAGCGGTTTACAGAGTCAGCATATTGTCCTCAACAATCTGGGTCCTCATTTTACCAACCTCGGAAGGATGGGCAGGAAATGGAAGTTGGAAAAATGGGCAGGAAGTCAGAAGTTGCTCCTGCTCTCACTGCATTTTTGCATGCCCACGGTCATTTTGTTTCTCTGTTTAGCTAAGGAAATTTTCCTGAAACAATGATCCAATGGTAGTATAAATCTAAAAGTATTGTTGGTTTGATTTTTTTTTTATTAAGAGAATTAGTTGATGAATCCTAGAATCCTGAGGCTTATAATTATGAAATAGACTATTAGTTGTTAATATCGAAAGTGGATATTAGAGGTTAATAGATATGAAATAAAAGAAATGGAATGAAAGGAAATAGAACGAAAATAGAACTGCAGGATGAGAAAGTACGAGTTCTGTATTTCTATATCCATCTACAGAGAGAGAGAAGAGAGAGAGAAGAGAGAGAAAGAGGGGAGACAGGGAGAGAATTTCAGATAGAAATATGGACATAAAAATTAATGTACCAAAGATTAGTTTGGCATAACCCAGAAAATGGAAATAGATTGAAAGTTATATATAAATGGTGATAAATTAGACCAAGTAGAAGAAATGTGATAAAATGTTTTCCAAAGATGGGGAAATTGATGGAGAAAATTTAAGATGTGCCAAAGGTAGTAGATAGCACATAGTTTGTTGTGAGGAATGGGTACTGGCTGCACATAATAATAGCGGAATAAATGGCTATGCATAAGAGCACGCTTCTGCCCACACTATTACATACACATGAAATGGGAATGGTTGGAGAAATGTAGAAGTAATTTGAATGCAATGGTGTGAGGGCAGTAAAACAAGAAGCGATAGGCTCAAGAATGAATGGGAGCTGAACGTATGTGGACTGAATACAAGTGAGTGACCAGTATGAAAAAAGTGTATTGAGGTGATTTAGTTATATAGAGAGCATAGAACTGCAGAACGGATACATGAAGGAAGAGGTAATGAACTGAGAAGAAGGAGAATTTCAAGAAGGTGGCTGGATGGGTTTGATGAAATGGTAAAAAAGAAAATGGAAATTTAAAGAACATCGAGCAATGAATGCAGCCGTGGATGGATGTGATAAAAGCAAGGCTGGCTTATAAAGACAAAAAGGTACAGAGAGGCACAGTGGAGAGTACTGGTGTTAAATTTAGATTTAGCTACACATCCTTTTTATTATCTCATTATTTAATTTCTTCTGCTTACTGCTTTTACTGATTTTCTGCCCTTTACATATTACTGTTAGCTTGAAAGTGAACAGCTTGGGGAGTGAATATCCATATGGATAGGTAGGTGTGCTCATGAAGTGCGCTTCTACTGCTTCAATAGAAGTTAACTTCTCCTTGCTTAAGGGTAGTGTGCATGTAAGTATGTCTGTCATCTGTTTCACCAGTCACTTTCAAAATTATTACAAAGCCAGCTTCCAGAAATGCATAGCAAGATACTCACTGCACATTGATTCCGATTCATCTGATCCATCTGAACATTCCTCCTCCCCATCGCACTTCCATCTGGATGGGATGCAGTGACCATTGTTGCAGGTAAAATCAGACTCTGCACAAGTCTTCTTGGCTGAAAGGAGAAAAACAGAGGGGGGGGGTGTTAAAGGAAAAAGAATAGTTCAATTGGATAGTAAATCATTCTTTGATTTTAGATGCACAGTAATTAATCAAAAACACTGCTTACATCTCAAGAGCTGTATAATTCATCTATTCCTAGATCATAAGGAATCGATGTTTCACCGGGCATGCCTTCACTGAGGGAACTTAAGAGTCCAAACAGCTTTGTGAATAGGAGAATGAAAAAAAAGAAGAAGCCCTTACCCTCTTCCAATATTTTATCTATGGATATTGTTATGAGTAAACTATGTTTTTGAAAAGCAATAAAAAGAATAAGATTGCATTTCTTTATGCTTGCCTGCCTTGTTCCCTCAGTCACAACTGCAGTACAGCTGAAGCTCCGCTGAGGTAATATTTCTTGGTTTTCTTGTGTTTCTGGAGCCAGGATAGGGTTCAAAATTACTACAGGTTTATTTCATGCTATCTATACACAAGAATATAAACAACTTGGCGCCAGATAAGAATCAACAGAATTTACAGGGGGTGGGACTTAGCTCTCTTATGGAAACATAGGGATTCCAAACTGATGATGTGTTTGACTCTGTCCTCGGGCTCAGTCTGATCATCTACAGTTTCACTATCATTTTCCACCCCCATTTTAGTATTTAATGACTATGCTCCTCACAGTTTAAGGATTGATATTATATTACAGTTAGGCCATGCTATCTTTTGCTCGTGTGCAACTGACAGATTGGATGACAAACTGTGATTTTAATATAGATTCTATCTGTTATTTATTATTTTATTCTAGAATTTTTAACTGGATATTCCTTGAGTGTTTTTAACTTGCACTGGTGTCTGGTCTTTGACTATAATAAACGTTGACTTGACTTCCAGCCCCAAATTACCAAACTGGAGGATTCCAATAGCTTTGGAGGGCATCAGATCAAGGATAATTATTTTCAGAGATACTTCGAATAGTTCATAGAAATAAAATGGAACCCAGTTTCATATTACTTAGGTTGATAGGTTTCAACTAGTAAGTACGGTAAAATGTGGGTTGTGAGAAGGAACCAACAAATCTATTACAACAGGGTTTAAAAGTAGTGCAAATATATTGCACAGATTTACCCAGTTGGAATCAGTTGACTATCAGTTTAAAAATAGCTAAAGATAAAAATTAAATGTTTCCACCTAATGAGGTGATCTTATATATCTAACCAAAGCCCATTCTCTAGAGACAAGAAAAGCAGCATTAAAAGATAAGAGGGCCAAATTTTAGACATAGTATTGTATTAATGAACACTGAAAAAAACAAACCACCTGATAAAACTATCATTTTATAATGTACATCAATGTACAATTTCCTTATTGTGACATCCTAGGAAATGTTAGGCTTTCTTCAAACAGTATTGTAACGACAGACAAGCATACCATGAGGAATGGAGTGTATTGTTTCCTATGCACAAATCACATGAATTATGAATTATCAACAGCAGGTAGTTATCCCGATGGCCCACCTGATGGTTATGTACTAAGGCAGAAAAAATATTGACGCAGCCTCCAGATTTATGTTCTCATTTTTAAAACTTTTGCTTGACAACCTCAACCTTTTCTACTGATTTATTAGCTAATTTCTGAAGTTAGTAGGATTTTGCCATGTAAAAGTGTATCACAGATCTTGTGCTTTCTATGGAGTTACTATTCTGAAATCAGATCAGACAGTCAAGTATTATGTTTACTTCAAATCTGAGAATGAAACATCTTGTCCTCCAGATGTTTTAGATAACCAATCCCACACTCCTTTGCCAAGGGTTATGCTAGCTCCAGCTAGGAGTGACTCAAATTAGAATTTCTGGAGCAGTAACTTTCTCAGAACTCTGATTAGCTAGACTTATTAAGAAGGTTGAAATAACAACACAAGAATTTCAATCAGTACTCTATTTTAAATGAAAAATAGATAGATATAGATAGATAGAAAATAGAGTACTGATTAAAATTCTTGTGTTATTATATATATGGGCAACTTATCGTAGTAGATTTTTCTCACATTCTTTCTAAATAATGGAAAGGACACCTCTCTCTTTGTGAAGGAGAAGGGCAATGCACATGTGGGTTGTTTTAAAAACAACTATGGCCTTCTTAAAACATGGAGACATTAGCCTGCCTATATCAAACAGAGAGTATTATTATGGATTATGGATCTTCAAATACTACCTTGATTTAGACATCAGTTTCAGAATCTATGGAGGAAATATAGGTTGTTTCCTGCTTTTTTTATTTATTTATTTTCTTCATGAAGGGCAGGGGTGGGCAATTAATTTTCCCAAGGGGCCAGTGGGACTGTTATGGAGGGTTGAACCAGTGTAACCTGATGTCCTCAAACTCTGTCATCTCAATTCATCAAGCTGCTGCAGGCCACGGGTGAGCACTTCCTCTTCTCATCTTCCCACGGCTACCAGTTGACTGAAGGAGCACATGGTGACTGTGCAGAGCCAGAGCCAACTCGACTTCTTCTCCTGCCCCCTGCAGTACATTTATTTACAGCTGATTTCTAATTTCCAATTGACCTCACGTGAGTGGGACAGGAACAGCCAAAGTGTTAGATGTGGCTTTGGGGGCCATAAAATGCCCAGTTCTGATCTAGGGATTAGCCTTGAAACTGTGCAGCAATTTGAGCTATTCACATGTTAGCTATTTGATTTGTTTTCAAATGAATTCTGTTTTCAGGAGAATAGTAGCTACTGTGGTCAATAAGACCTTTTCTCAAATATTTCCAAACATTGTTATTATAAACATATATTGTGTTGACATATAATTTTGTCTGCTGAGCTAGATAATAGAAAATTTCAGCATGAATGGAAAATAATGAGGAAAATAAAAGCAGGTATCCATATTCTCTCCATAAGACTATTATTATTTTATCCTCTACAGGTTATATTTTCGCATTATGACATTACATTGATTTAATGTTTTTCAAAGAAGCTTGTAATAATTTTAATATGCAAATTGTATATTAACATTGTTCTCTTATGGTTTCTACATTTAGCCTCAAAATGTTTCTTTCGGGACAGATTGAAACTATTTATTATAATAAAGCATTATAGTTTAATAGCCTTCATAAAATGCATGGCCAGAAATTTTTACCATTTTCATCTGCGTTTTTTCTTCTTGCACCATTCATCCCAAAATGTTCCGATATGCTTATTCCTGACTTGGTAATGCCCCAGCCTTGGCATGGCAAAGCCATTTCCCTACTGGTCTACCAGTAATACCCTGGTTGTTATCTTTGAAGAAAAGGGCTGCTGGCAGCACAGGGGTCTGCCAACAATCCTGAATAATGGAGATACAAAACTCCTACCACCACACAAACATGCTGGTAGCAGATGGTGCCATGGATTGCTTTGTTCCTTTGACAGCGTTCTTTGAAAACACAATTAATTTATTATCAGGCATCACAAAAGGTGGAAAGACATACAATACTAGCAAAGAACCATCCAATGGCATTTTGAAGGTGTTAATATGCTTGGTTTGCATCTTCACAATCAGATAGCCTGTATGGTCTTCTTCCTTGCAATGCCCAACATCTGCTGATAAACTATAAGGATAATGTGGATGGTAAGCTCAGGAGATCCAACAGTTTAAGCCAGATTGAATGGGGAAAAAAGAAAACAATTCAGTTTTTTAACTCAACGGAAGCCACCTGAGTATCTTTCAGTGGACACTAATGAGAGACAGAAAAATCCAAGCGGTGATTGTTTTTGCAGCATGAATCCAGGGATCTTGAAATACAGTACTCTCAACAGTACAAATCCCTCAATTTCCAATTAAAACAAGCATATGTAAACAAACGCTACTGAGCACGATTAACCTAAAGTACTTAATGCCAACAATTTAATCTGCCCCAGTTGCTAAAAGCAATATTTCTCTTGAGAAGACGTAGATCTATGGCAAGGCAGTACCATAGCCCATTCCTGTCTTTATGACGTTAATTATTTATTGTTTGTAAATCACTCATTTATGTATATTTAATTACAATTATCTTACTCATTCCACCCTAAACTTGCAAGGCGTGTTGCTGCAATCTTCCTTTAAGAAGCAGAAACTGAGACCCACAGTATACTTTAACCACATTTACCTCAGGCTACTGCCATAATTTGAGGCTTTCAGCCAGCCCTCAAGAAAACAATACCAAGGAGGCAGGAATTCTCAACCAATCTTTCCTTCCTGAACTGTTCCTGAGCATAAAACAGAAGTCTTTGAAGCATTGCCTCCTTTGAAGAATGCATTTCAGAATCCTTGTGGTCCATACTTGCTTACTCAAAAATACTTTAAATCAGCAATAATTCACATCTATATCCAAATGACATGTCTGAATCAAAATATTAATCAAAGAAGGCCTAAAAATAGTCTAAGAAAGTCTGTGTGCATGCCAAATGTCTGTAAGACAAAAACAGAAATCTAACTATTACATAATATTTGGGGTGGAGAAATTTAAAGAAGAATTCCTGTCTTTCAGCCATAACTCTTTAAACCAGGTCCACATACTATATATAAAATCAATCAGTTAAGAAATACAATACGAAATTTATTGGCTTTCCTTAATTTATTTTTCTTCTCAACATCCAGTTACAATTATTGTTTTAGCATATACATATTATACATATTATAACTATCTATCATTCCAGATATAGTACTAGAAAACTCTTTTGTCCCTACCATTGCATGCAGTTGCAACAGCGCTAACACTTGTAGCCAAATATGATCTGGCATGAAATATTGGGGAAATACGATTTAAAAGATGCAGATTCTGCATACAAAAGTATAATATCCAATTCTAAAATGAAATATTGTTTAATCATTTGTGGATCACAGTAAGACTTTTCATTTTTAAAACACAAGCATATAGTACTAAAGTATGGGATGATAATTGAAACATAAAATATTAATATTTACGATCTAATTCCACATATGGACTCAAATTTTCATTGCATCTTAAGATTATTTAGTGTAACTACAAAAAAGTAAAACTTTGACCCAAGTACCAAATATTTGGCCCTAATGTGTAACTTGAATTTCACAGAATTTGCCACATGAAACAGAAAGACATAATTTTAAAAGTATATGTTTGAAAAATTTCACATGAACTATAAGCTGTGGAATAACTTTCCCCATCAAATGTTTTTCAGATATGCTAGGAATATATCTCCCACAATCTGTTCTCTGACAAGTTAAGGGTACTATGGAAAACTATCTCTGTGACTGTTTTTCTGCTGTAGTCTCTCAATGTAATTAAAACCACTAGAGATTTAACTGCTGTTCATGGAGCAAAAAGAAAACCATTGTCAGGTACCAGTAGCAACCATATGTTGATTCTGGCAAGTGGTAAGAAAAGCTAAACTCATCCCATGAGTAGAACCTCTTCCAAAATATCATACAGATGATGCGGGAAAGCTTTGCTTAACTTATGGTTACCAACCATTCCTCTTGGTTATAACTACTTTACCTGGCAGTATATATAAATAGCTTAGTTGTATTCCATGGAGCAGAATAAGAAGGATGAAACTAGAATCCAATCAGACTATAAAGCCCAGGCAAGATTTATACAGTCCTAGCTATAATCATCGTTCAGTTGGTGACAGAAGAAAATATAAAGGAAGCTTATCAAGTTGCAAAAGCTGTTTTGATTAATAATATTATAAAGAACAAGGTAGAAAATTCTAGCAGTTTATCTCTGACAATTTCAAATACTCCCCAAAGAGACATGAATCAAATAAGCATTTCAAAGGGCATTTAAAGCAGTTACTAGGGGAGAATCTGTTCTTTTGTGCATAGAATTTCAGAATTGGTGGGGAAGGACAGCGTCTTTGTTTAATGATTTAAAAGCAGGAGACAATAAAAAGAAAGGGAGTTACACCACTGTATATAAATGACCACTGGAAGGGCAGCCATCTGTTCTGATTATAGGATTACCCAATAAGGCAATGCCAAATCCTGCAAGCTGCAACAGATCTGTGGAAATCAGTTACCAGTTAGGTTTGCAAAAATTGAATGATCAGAGAGTATGCTTCTGAAGCGAAAAATATTTTGGAGGTCCAGGAAAACTGGTTACCATGAGATAAGATGCAGTGCTTATGAGGAGAACATTCTGAAAACCTGAGGTAAAAAGATCCACCATGGTTCCAAGAAGGTCCAGAGCCAGAATCATGTATCCCAGGTGGCTTCCTCAGGAAGTTGAAGATCTAGATTGCTAGAGATGAAGAATGCCAACAAAGGTCTATGAGAGCTCCTTAGCTTGCTCAGGTCTGAAGGTAACGTAGCTTGCCCTTAAATTCAACTCAGCTGCCTGCTGTTGTTATCTCCTTGTTCACTCTGAAATCTGGAAATGGCATTTGGAGTTTCACTCAACAGCCATCACAGTCTGAAGTAAGTGGGGCCAAAGAAGGTCCAGTTTCCAAGAAGATACTGTATTTTCAAAGAGATGTAAAAATATGACCCTTCAGAGAAGCATTTTGGGATGCTTAAAGATTCTGCTACCTGAATCGTGATGCGACACGGCCTGGTTTATGTTACCAACTTTTTGATGCTTTTATTTTACATTTCTTTTTGTCTTGCAGTCTTTGGAAATGGAGCAGCATTTAAAATAAAGGCAATTACTTGTTAAGTTTTAAAATGCTTGCACATCTTGCTTTTTAGGGAGAGGATTCTTTTGAGTCAATCTTGACTCCTGGAACCTGCCTGGACAACCCCTTCAGTTTCCTTGGCAACACTTTTGAGGAAAATGTTCCTGCCTTTTTGGGGTTGAGAGTGACTGGCCCAAAGACAACCAACCAAGGCAGGACTAGAACTTACAGTCTGCTGATTTCCAACTTGACGTTTTTAATTAAACTTGGTTTCCTATTGCTCCTTGGAACCTAAAAATACTTCTGTACAGCAATCTGTAATCTGTGAAGCAATCTGCAGCAATTCTATGCAGCAAAATGGTGTACATGTTACTCCTCACAGCAGGACCTTAAACCAAATGTGATTTTTTTTTTTGCCTCGGGTAATCCCAGGAAAGCCAGAGTTTGATCTGCCAAGAAGATGTACGGGACAGACACAAGCTGTAGATTATTTTCCACTCTTCAAATCCAGGCCAAACCCAGATTAACCTTGGGCAAGATGGGCGGCATACAAGTTTGATAAATAAATAACTGCATAGTGGTAATAAAAATATTGTATTAAAATGTACTACTATACCACTCCTTGCTTGCTGAAATATTGGAGCATCTGCAGGAAAAACTATGCAAGCAAACATAAATCCTTGCTTAGAATTTATCATATGCCTTGCAAATGTCTGAATAAAGTCATGAGATATTAAATTCAATGTACATATGCCCATATTTTACTTTTTTTAAAAAGCATGTGTGTGCACTCTACATACATATTTATCAGGAGTCTGTACATCAAGGGAGAGCTTCTGCTTATGTAAATCCAGTTACAGAGACAAAAGGGAAGAGCTATGTCAAGGGATATAACTCTGGTTATTGCATTATTACAGCATCTCAGAAGATAATCAAAAGCAAATGCACAGACTGAAGTAGTTAAATTTATGCCAAGTCCAAGGCAACTGTTCCATGTTACTGCAATAAATTTTAAGACACAAATAGGACCAAGCAGGCTAAAAATGAAATGTGTAAGTAGGAGCCAAAAAGAAAAATACTCACAATCAAGTTTATAATAAAGATAACCATACGAAATAAAAAGAAGAAAAATAGTTCATCACAATTTGTGCCCCCAGATGTTAATAACTGTACAATATTATTTTTGGAACTTAATTTTAGGAGACGTACTTATTTGAATGCTTAGATTCTACACCGAAATCCTATTTCAGGATAGGTCACACACACACGTATCAACCTGGTGTGAAAATGAACTCCATCTTTAATTTAACACAGTGTTTTTCGCCTAGTAAATTCCTAATGAGGATTTTTACAGAACTCCTTAAATTGAAGTACAATGTAGGAGAAGAAGTGACAGAACCTGAGGCTGGAGTTAAAAGAGAGATCGATCCTTACCTAGTCACAAGCAAACTAAATCCAACCCACCCAACCCCCTTTTGAATTCTATTGATCCTTATCTAACTCCAAGCAGGTGCTAACCCTTAGCTGAAAAGACTTCTATGCATAGGCATTTTAGCAATAAATCAGTTTGATTTAGCAATAAATCAGTTTAACCTTCACCTGCTGATATGGTCTTTCACATCTGACATATAGACAAGAAAAACTGTTTATCAAAAATAAAGCAGGAAGAAATCTAAATATCTTCCAAATGGTTGAATTTCATTTTAAAGATATGGTAAAACAATAAAAAATGGACATGTAAATGGACTGGAAATATTGACAAACGAGGGTTAAGACCAAAAGGATAAGGTCCTCAATCTCATTATTGTAAACCTAGTTATGTAGGGTTTTTTAAAATCTAATTTAAAATGGGTTGGGCTAAATAAATAATTTTCTATGCAGCATAAATTCTGTAAATGCATAGTTTCATTGCTGGACTGTTATTGATTGGATTAACCATTTATAAGCACATACAAAATATATTATTCTTCTACAAGAAAAAATATGCTTCTGTTTAGTGAATAACCAGGAAAAGGTATCACCAGTTGAACTAATGTGCTGTTAGTAGTCAATCTGGAAATGAATTATGGAACTAAGCTATGGAATAAAAATCAAAGATTATTATTTCACATATGATTTATTTGCCCCACTATAATAAAGCAAGGGAAATAACAAAAATCTTATCATTCCCACATTCTTACATACAGTAAAAGTCTATTCTTCATCTGTATCCAGTGTATTGGGAAATAGTTATAAACTCTACATAAAGAACAAGAGCTACAGAAGTACCCAAACTACAGCTACCAGCTAGCATGGCTACTGGCTGGAGCAATATAGTATTGTAGCCAACAAATATTTTAAAAACAAAGCTACAAACAATTGCAAGAATCCCGAATTTGCAATGAAAAAGGTGTAAATAAGGTATGTGAAAATTTAAAGAATGTGTAATTATTTTATAAACAACATTATCACACACATACATTGAATGACCTGGAAATACACAGGCAAGTTCAAATAAGAGGAAATGTGTATAGAATGCTCTCAGTTTAAGGATTTGCAGCAAAGTGAAATTACATCATGATAACAACACACTTGCAAGGATGAAATGGTGCAACCTCTGCCATTATGCAATTATGACTGATGCAACTATACAAATACTGATTTTTTGGAATCCTTTCTACCACTTCTGCAGATAGATACCTATCAATTTAAGGGGATTCAACAATTAAAGCTAACAGTCTTAAAAGGAAGAAGAATATATAGACTATGAATGGGGAAATGTAAGCTTGGAAGCCAGCTGCTTATCCTGAGTCATTCTTTCCTTCTGGGCTCTAGGAAGAAAGCAATGGCAAATCATTTCTGAAAATACTACCTGAGAAGAGAAAGTGGTCAGGCTCCACTTTCAAACAGCGAACCAAACTATGTTGTTATTTCCTTATGTTTTTCACGTCAGCTTTGAGCACAAGGTTTAATCACAAGCAGTTAAACATCCATGTTCAGAAGGCTGAAATCAAAAGTATTTTTTCTTAATTATAAAATGGTTTTCATTTGAAATGTTCCATTTTATATTCAAAACAAATAATTACTCTGGAGGTGTTTCAAGACTAAAACAGCTTTCTGAAACCTGAAGCAATTTCAGGATAGTTGAACTTATTTTGAACTTAGCATGTTTCAAAATCAAAACTTTTGCACATGTCTAAATGCTGTTTATCATATTCTCTGAAACATAAAAGTTATTAATCAGCTGATCAGGCACAACACTGAGGCTCATGAGTTTTTCTCCACTCTCCCAATATTTATATAGCTATATAACTATTAGCATAATATGTCAGACTGCAGCGCAAGTGTGGATCCTAACTGGCTGCCAAGATTCCCATTTAAGATTTTATAACCTACTTTCCTCTGTCAGACAATTATACCAGTAAGAACCAGAACTTCAAGAATACGGACTTAATTATTCTGGGTTCTAGCAACCCAGCTTCTTGGGGTTCCTCTCTGCCATCTTCAATTAAACAAAATAAATATGGGATAATTCTGAATTTCTCACAGACTAGTTGCTGTTTCTCCTCTCTTAATGATCCATTTTTTCATTCTCTAAGGTGACGACTATATACTTTGACAGGAATCATTAATCTGCTGGTGACAACCAGCTATAGATCTCCACCCTATGATGTCCAAGTGATGCTGCCAAGTTTCCTTCCTAGTATCAAAGCTTTGACTCAATCCAAAGAAAACTGAGTACCTGTGGGTATGGAGGTGTCCCTAAACTGGGGACTCTCCTTTAATTCTAGATGGGCGTCAGTCCCAATGGAAGAATAGGTGGCCCTGTGGCTCTTGCGCAGATAGATCTGTTTTATGGGTGCATGTCTGTACATACAGAAGCTGCACTAGCTCCCTATAAATTTCTGAGTACAACTCAAGATGCTGTTAGCGCTTATAAATTTCTCATGGAATTCCTGATTATTTGTGGAACTGCTGGACTTTCACCGGCCTTTCTTGTCCCATGAAGCCTGATGGGGTGGGGGAGTTCCATTCTTTGAAACAACCTAGTGGGACCCAGGAACAAGAGCCTTTCTTGTCATGGAACCTGCCCTATAGACCATTATTTCCCTGAGGTTTGAATGGCCCCATCCTGCTGGCCCTCTGTAAAGCCACAAAACCCCAATTTTTCTCCAAGCACTGGGCTATAACATGAGCCGATCCCATTCAAAATGAAAGATTTTTTAATAGACTATAGTCAACGATATAAAATGGATGGCCTCAGTTATTCTGTCATCTTTTTAATTTGTTATTCTGGTGAGGATTTTTATACTTAGTTGTAAAACACCAGAGTTGGGTGACCATATAAATTGAATAAATGAATACAAAGTTCAAAAATTACATTTCTACAATGAAAAAAATGGGAGTGAGTTTGGTCTTGACTAATTATTAGGCTGTGGATCAAAAATACCTAGAAATCTGCTTCACCTTCTGAGATTCACAGTATATGTCTGGTATATTCATTAGATTTAGTATGAAGAAGATACAAAGAATGGATTGCTGCTTATCAGCAGCCTTCTGAAAATGTTAGTCTGGATTGCCCATCATAAAATTATTTCCTAATATAGACTGTAAAAAGAGGTTAAGATATTCACTGATGAAGAAAGCGATCCCTCTGCGACTGAACCATTGAAAACTCAAGCTGAAGGAAAAAATTAAAAATGTGGCTTATGACCTTGAAAGACAGGGCTATAATTTGCATTGCTCAAAGCCACGCTTTGCATTTTTCATTCTTTGCAGACACAAAATAAGGGCAGATTGGCAATGCAAAATAGAATCATTCTACCTATCAGCAAAATGAGATAATCAAGAATGACAAAAAGGAACATATCTGACAGATGCAACAGGAAGGCCTCCCAATGAATGGAATTGGCAAAGAGTTTGCATAAAGCACAACAGACCACAATGCAGAGAGTACCAAGAAACTGTCAGTCGTCCCTCGCAATTTGTTCATATACAATAAAGAACAAGGATTTGGAACCAAAGAGTGTTGGGTTTATTCATGAGAGCGCACTTCACTTTGCATTTGACTGAATCTGTTTTCCAGTGAAACTGGCTGAATTATACATAAAAGCCATTTTAATAATGTTCTCCAATGCCAACCTTAGTTGCAAACTGAACAGCAGGTCCATCTTTCAATCCAAGCCTGTTAACAGTGGAAGAAAGCCAAATAAATGTCTATTAATAACAAAGTGCTGGTTTCCTTCGTTTTCACGCTCATACAATAAACGGAATAATTAGAACAGAAGGATTTACTTTACTACTGCCAATACAGAACATTAACACTTGCCTCTTAAAACTATTTTTAATTTATTTATTTATCTCACAGCTTTATTATTTTTATAAAATAACTCAATGCAGCAAATATACCTAATATTCCTTCCGTCTCCTATTTTCCCCATCAACAACCTTGTGAGTTGGGTTGGGCTGACAGAGAATTACTGGCACCAAAAAACCCAACTGCCTTTCATAGCTAAAAAATGGACTAGAATTCATGGTCTCCTGAAATGTTATTACATCCAAATTTAGATATAATGATTAGGTTATATAACAAGAATAATGTTTCAATGCCTCTTTTTTCACTTTTGTGTATCTTTTGAAATATTGTTTCAAAAGCATATATTTTCATGAATTCTAGCAGTCAGGATATTAAAAAAATTATAAACATTGTTATTTTTTTAAAAATTAAGAATTAACATTTGAAACATATCTACTATTCTATTGAAAATATTGGTATAAATCGCTATCTAGAAAGTTTCCTTGCCAAAGAATACAGAACAGCAACTTATAAAACCATCAGCATTTAATTTTGTTTATGTGGACATTTCCAATTTTAAGCCTGGAAATTCAGTAACACTATCCCATAGTAATAGGATAGGATGTGATACAATATCAGCTATGAATTTCATCTTAAGGTTCTCAGTTTTTCTCCTGTCTTGGGCGAGCCATTTCCTCCCTCACATCTCAGCTCTCTATTTGCAGCATGGGAATAATGCCCAGCTATCTTCCTTAGAGTCCTGTACCAAAGATTATAATTAAGTAACAAAACCTATCTGAATAAAAATGTTACATATTGAATGCATCTCATTAGTGTGCATCATTCTGTTAGCTGCTGGCTATTATTCTAAGTTTTTCTGGGAGTGTGGAATACATTCCTTCCTAAATGTTTAGAAATAATCGTTCAATGTAGATTCTGCTAATCTTCTCAAATGATGCATTCTTTCAACTCACTGCTAAGCAGACTCCTCGGTACATGTTTAAAACACAAGATACGAGTCAGAATTTTAGAACAATTAAAAAAACCCAACTTTATACAAATGTCACATATTCCCATTATTAAACATGCTAACTGTGTAACTTTGCAGATCAACTGAATTTCAGGACTGCTCCTGACAATCCACTCATCAAAATGCATTATTTATATCTGGAAGCCATAGTTGCAGTTTATGAAATTTCAGCAATTACGTCAAATTAATCTTAGCTACAATCAACCTGCTTGTTTGTTTGTTGCTGTGCCCAATAATCTCCTCTTTCGCCAAATGATTGCCGATAAAGCACAGTGATACTAACACAAACTCCTTTCTTCTCAGAATCTTAGCGTAAAATCAGTAAGTCTCTTTTGAATTGTGCTCTACTTCTGATAGGCTATTGCTCTTGGATACAATACCAAAGTGTTTTTTGAAAGTGGTTTCTTTCAGGATGGCACTTCCTATGTAAGCACTAACCAGGCTTGACCCTGTTTAGTTTTCAAGCTCACTCAAGAAAACTAATGCTGCCACTTTTTGAGTCAACTATCACAAAACTGAGAGACCAAAGGAATCAAAAGAATGAAGTTTTTGCACTGCAGAATGTATCAGAGTAGCCCCCTTCCCAAAAAGGAAGCAGCCTCAGGTACAGGACAGCTGAAAACAGGAATGTTGCTACCTAAACCAAAACAATTTTCTTGATTTTCAGAGTTTCTTAGAAAAAGAATAATCCTATAAATGTTTAAAGATTATAAAAAGCAATTTATCTCACAACCATTTCTGGTGTTCTCCTCTAAGCCTATTATTTCCCTGCAATTTAACAGTTAATTTGAATAAAGGATAAGAATGAGGTGGAAGCACTGCAGAATTCTTAATAAGACCATTTTTATCAAATACTTTCTGTCTGTTTTATCCAGACAGGACGCAGCATGGCAGGAGAGGATGTTCTCCACAACAGCTCTTTTTTCTTCAGAATATTTTAGTTCTCATCTTCACGGACTTTTGGAAGCAGGCGAAAACCTGGCTGTTCAGGAAGGCCTTCAGAGATTACTGAAAACTAGCAATCCTATGTTTAATACATTTTAGCTTTTTTTATTGTTCATATTTAAATTGGGAATTTAGATTTACTGTTTTAATTGCAGATAGTCCTTGACTTACACCAGTTCATTTAGTGACCTTCGAAGTTATAATGGCACTGAAAAAAGTGACTTACGAACATTTTTCACACAACCATTGCAGCATCCCTGTGGTCATGTGATCAAAATTCCGACACTTGGCAACTAATTCATATTTATGACAGTTGCCATCTCCTGGGGTCATGTGATCACCTTTTGCAACCTTCCGACAAGCAAAGTCAATGGGGAAGCCAGATTCACTTAACAGTGTTACTAACTTAACAACTGCAGGGATTCACTTAACAACTGTGGCAAAAAAGGATCATAAAGTGAGGCAAAACTAGCTTACCACTGCCTCGCTTAACAATGGAAATTTTGAGCTTAATTCTGGTCGTAAATTGAGAACTACTTGCATTATATTGGATTTTTTATAATACGGGAGCAGAGATTTCAAGCTATCCTGCCTATCTTGATCAATACTGTCTTTGAATATTCTGCTTTCAATCAAAGAAGCAAGCATCAGTAGGTAAGTGTAAGACATGTTCCAGAAGGCTGCCTATAAACTAAGCTCTATTATACAGAGCCATGCAATTAGTGCACTATAACCAGTACTTAAAGAAGCATCCTGAATTTTCTTAATAGAACACATGCTTTCTTTCCTCAGTCCATGTTCTCAAGACAGCCCTAGATATTTTAAATCCCTAAAAAAAAAAAGAACTACTCATTCATTACCAATTTCCTTGGTTCTAATTCCTTTAAGGGTGTTCAGTTTAGCCCAACTGGAGAGCATATGTTATCAAATATGTAAAGAGAGACAGAGGATGTGTAATAACAATTGTCTCATTTTTATTGCAATGACTTTTTATAAGATCTAACACAGTCTTCCTCAAACTGCAGAATATGATTTAGGCTTTGCTAATCATAAACTGGCTGTCTTTTCTCCCTTCTGACTATATCAGTTTACATAAACAATAAACATTTGGGTGTGAGAGTATGCATGGCTGCTACAGTTTTTTGACATCTTTTGCTTATTAGAGTTCAAGATAAATCAAGCCAGAGCTTTGTGGGGGCCTAGAACTGTAACAAAACTGGTTCGACTGAATTGCTTCATCCGGGGAAGTAAGCATCTGCCTTGAGTTATGTCACTCTACTATCATAATCTTAATCTTGAAATCTGACACTTTCAGTGATCCCAAACAAGGATATTGTCAATTTAATCGACAATATGTTTACTACAAATCTAACAAGTGTTTAAAACATTAGGTTTGCTTGTGTGAACGCACCTTAAAGCAGGCAAAACAATTAATCGGCTGCCAAGAGGGATCAGTTCAAATATACAGCAGATTCCAGCTATCAGTAAACCTATCTGCGGGTTTCATTTACATCTAGGGATATTATTCAGGCTGAAAATATAACCGAATTTAATTCCTTGTTCATTTTTCCACATGACAATCAGGAAAACAATTAAAGGTATTTTTAAGTTACAGTATTAAGGAAAGTTTTACAGCTCCAAAGCATTCTTGCCAAAAGGTGTCACAAAGCTGTCAAAAGTTACTGAATGTTTCCAAAATTCCAGAAATGGAAAAAAACTGAATTCTATTATACATGGATATTTTGTAGAATAAATACATTAGACATCCATAATAAATGACCGCTGTTAGCACAATTGTTCATGCTTTTTGTGTAAACAGCGCAAGAGATAATGAAATAGCATTAGATTTCGTTATGCCTGAAGCCAACCCACTGAAATTAATGGAATTTAAATCAGTCACGACTAGCTTATTAAGCCTGTATCCAACTCACTGCTTCAAGTCTAAGAGTCCAAAAACTATTCGCTGTAACTGAATTGCTCAGCTGGAAATTAGGATTGCTTAAGCACCAACTCCAACTGGGCAACCTTATAACATCTTTGTCTTTCAGAAATACTCCAAAAGCCATAGCTGTCACAACTTTTTCTGTTTTCAAATTTTCCAAAGCCAGGGCTCTTGGCAGTCTTTGCATGTGAAAAGATTTCATTCTATCCCCAAGGCTTGTTTATAGTTAATGTCCAGAACAAGAATAACTTATGTTTCCTAGGGAGTCAGAACTCAAGGATTCAGCAGTCATGAATTACAAGGCCAATAACTGTTTGGGTGTGAATGTGTGTGTGTGCAGGCTTCCCTCCCCTTCTTGTTCCATTTCCTTGCCACTGCCAATAACATTGTTCCTGAGTACAGCTCCTGTTGACTCTTCTGATGATTAATAGTAGCTGTTGTTTACACAGTTGTCACTTAAATTTGCATGCAGGGTTAGTCAACATCCAACTTTGCTGTAGCACCCAAAGCATAATTTGTATTCCAATGGTTGGAGTTGTCTTGGTAACGCATAAGTGACTGGAAAGCATGTATGGAGGGGAAGTTTCATTCTGCCATTGCTCACTAATCTCCATGTGGCTTATAACAGTCTGCAGAGTATTTGGTAGCTATGGTGCCTTTTAACTTGACCTCACCACCTTCCAAGTCTTTGTGTGGTCTGGTGTATTCTGCCCTCCCACCCTCAGTCTGAGTCTGAGGATGTAGAGATTTAACACCAAAGCTATTTCTTAAGCTCATGACACAATTTGCATCACTCATGTCACCTATGTTGCTGAGAAACCAAAAATTATACTATAGATATCTGAAAACTGTATTTCATAAAAGCCACAGAAAAATTATAAATATAGATAAAATTCAGAGAATAAAAGTGCCCTTGCCAAGGACACAGCAACTACTTTTCCTAGTTACTTCAAACAGCTTTAAATTGCAAACTCAAAGCAAAGTTGACTTTTCTTATTTGTCAATAGAGTTTCCAGTTTTTGGCTTCTTGCCACCCTGAATCTGGACGTCTTTCTTTTTCAGTTTCTAATATTCTTTCATACCACTCTTTTTTAGCTGCTAATATTATTTGTTGAAATGATAAAATATGAAATGATTATTGATTAAAGAGTGGGCCATACAGTGGAAAAAGCTAAATAAATTATAGTAATCAAAATGAGCAAAATGTAACCCCACCTAAATTAATAGAAAAAAATGTTCCATATGTTAAGTATAAATGCTTATATGAAATTAATTAAATGGTTAAGCTTATCACTAAATCAAGACCATATTGCAACATACCATGTCCTCTGCTCATTTTTAGAATACAGTGATTAAAAAAAAACATTTCACACTAACCAGCCTCTCTAACAGAATTTTCTGGATAAGTCTGCAGCAATTATGTCCGCACTGCTTTAAATATATACATTGAGGTTTTACTTTTATATCCCTATCTCCTGTGCAGAATCTTCTCATCAGATATAAGCACCAAGTCCTTAATATTTAGAAAGTGTTCAAAAGCAAGGATCTTTATAAATCTGTGGGCTGAAGCACAATGAGCTTGCTTTGATGTTACAAAGTGTTATGGATTCAACTATTCATCTTGATTGCGTGTATTATAAAACATACTTGATAACATTCTAAAAATGGCCAAATGATCAAAATTAAAATTATATATAAGCTGCTTGCGAGAACCAGTTTGGTATTGTGCTTAAGACACTGGGCTAGAAATGAGACACCTGAGTTCTATTCTGGTCTTTGGTATAATGCCAGTAAAATGGCCAGTCACTTTCTCTTAGCCTTAGCAAATAGAATAATGGTAAACCATTTCCGAAAAATCTTGTCCAGAAAACTGCAGGGACTTGTTCAGGTAATCACCAGAAGTCAACACTAAGTTGCAGGTATTGGGCTGGTAGAGCTAGTTTTAGCCAGAGAAACCCCATTTTGTTGAAAAACATTAATTTTGCTTACAGGTGGTCTGCAAATTATAACCAGCCACTCATTAACCATTTGAAGTTTTGACAGCTCCCCCCCCCCCAATTTTTTTACACACCAGATATAAAGCTCCAATGGCTGGACCCACCACTGCACGGTCAGGTGATTGTCAAGGTCCCGACTAATGAACCCAACCAATTCAGTAACTCTGAGACTTTCGGCTTTCTCAAAGAACTGCTTTATTGAGTACATCATTTCAGTACGACTGAAAGCAAAACCAGCTCTGTCTATTTCCCATGCTTTCAGTATGATTAAAGAATAGACAGATCCCTCCTACATTGTCACAGGTCACATTGTTCAATTAGGTGTTCTGGCGTCTCTTTGGTAACCTCTTCCAGGCTTTGGCCTGCACTTGTTGGGATGACCTTGGTTCCCACGGAATAGTAGGTTATTGATATCTGGTATGACATTCCAGAGCTCCCTCCTCCTCGCAAAGTGTGTCAAGCTGAGAAACGGAGAAAATGGCTGCGCCAGGCCTGATCCGTTTCGAAGTTGACAGTGATCACATTTTGGCTGCTCAACAACTGCTCCACCATTTGCAACCACTTGTAGCATCCACGAGTTACAACATTATTTTGCTGAAAACCAGGCTTTACCTCCAGTTTCCGGCAAAAAAAACCCCACCCGCTGCAGTCACTGGGTTCACTGAACAACTTTGCAGTGTTTGCTTAATAATTGCTGCAAAAACAAAAAAAAAGTTGTAAATTTGGTCACGGTCTTGAGATGACCGACAATGACTGGCAAGACTTATGATTGTAATTCTGAACTCAATTACAGTGAAAGGCTACCTGTACTTCAGTTTTCAGATATTCTCTCTTTGGGCTTCTTGTCTTTGCTCTAAAATACCCAGAAGGCCACCTAATAGTCTTCTCAACGAAGATGTACCCGTAAATCAGGTAAAAAGATAAAGGAGTCCCTAGACATTTTATTCTGCTGGTCGTTGCCGACTATAGGGGCAATGCTCATCTCTGTTTCAAGACCATTGAACCACCACTGTCTGAAGACATTTCCATGGTCATGTGGCCAACGTCACATCACAGAACACTGTTACCTTCCCACCAAAGTGTTGCCTATTTATCTACTCGCAATTGCATTCTTTCACACTGCTAGTTTGGCAGGAGCTAGGGCGAAGATGGGAGCTCACCCCATTGCATGGTGCCCTGGTCTCGAATTTGGGCTGCCAGCTTTCAAGCCAACAAGCCCAGTGTTTTAACCACTGAGCACTGTACCATCATCTAAACCAGGACAGCAATGGAAACATGGTTGACCCCTCTGCCTGATATTAAAGGTTAAGTAGAATGTGTGAACTCCCCTTTTCCTGTTAGAGATAAGTTAGCTAAGAAATTTTGCACATAAGGACAAAAGCTGCAATATTAAGCCTGTCTCTTGAGAGGACAACCCTCAGTCAGGGTTATGAATAATGTAGTGCTTGTTGTCTATAGCTGGTCAAAGATCATGTGTTCCTGTTTTCAGAAGTATGTAAAAGCTACGCTAATCTGTGTATTAAGGCTCTCGGTTTGTGATTTAGTCTCGAGAGCATACCTCTTTATCCCTGTAATAAACAGATACAAAACTGGGTGATAATTGGCTCCTTCGTACCTAGCAGAAAAAAATGATTCCAGCATTTGACTAGGTCAATTTACAGTATGGCCAACAAAGGTACCAAAAAAAGCTACTTAGAGTCAGATGACAAAGCACTTATGATAAATAAAATAAAAGTATATTGGCAGAAGAGATCTACAGTAGCAAAACATTTTGTCTACTACAATTTCTTATGCACAGAATAACTGGAAATACTTTATATTATATACTGCACTAGGATGAGCTTTTCAAAAACATCTATCGCTTGTCTTCTCAAAGCTTCAAGCAAACTTTGAGAAATGAACAGTTCTCACCAACAAGTTATACAGGACTTTTCCCTTTCATGTTGCCACACTCTAATCCCTTAGATCAATTTTGGTGTCACCCTAAAACTTCTCCAACTTTCCTTTTGTCTAGGCTCTAGATAAAGAACTCCTCTTTCTTTCTCCAAACTGAAGCTTTAATAGCAGTAATAATAGCAAAATAATAGCAAGAAGGCATCTGTGTAAAAATGAGTGACCAGCAGCAAAACAAAAGTGAACATAATACCACCATAGAAACAAATTCTGAAGAGAACTGAAAAATACTGGATAAGTCATAGAAATCCAGAACAGTACAAGGAGAAAAGTTAGATGAGATGTCTAACTTTTTTCATTGTATTGTTCTGGATTTCTATGACTTATCCAGTATTTTTAAAATTGGAAAACTAAGTGGTATAGTCTAACCGGAATATACCACTTAGTTTTCCAACTTTAAATGTTTTCTAAGGTCTTCAGCTTCTTCCTGCTTTAGATTTTCTCAGTATTCCTGTATTCTAATTTGAATTTCAAATATTTTGGAATTTAATTTCCAACTATAAATTTTACTTGAATTTAAAGATTCTGGAAATCATCAGGTTAATCTGGAGTTCAGATTAACCAAAGTTATTTTTTTTATTGTTTTAATACAACAGAAATTGGGAGAGAGAGAGAAAACAAAGTTTAGAAAAACAAGAGAGAAAAAACACCCATAACTACATAAAATATCAGCAACAATTATGTATGTTTAAAAAAGATATA
This sequence comes from Oxyrhabdium leporinum, assembly GCA_032468155.1. Lineage (NCBI taxonomy): Eukaryota > Metazoa > Chordata > Lepidosauria > Squamata > Cyclocoridae > Oxyrhabdium > Oxyrhabdium leporinum. Next base: position 369,329 of record JANHFL010001911.1, on the reverse strand, counting down.
CAGTTAATTTTTAAACATCAAATCTTGATCACATAGAATAATTTTGTCCAGTTCTTCCACTGCATCAATAAAGAATCAATCCAAAAGCTGGGAAAGAACACATTCAATCAAGCCAGCTTTTGTCTCTGATGTAAGCATTTTTCCAAGAACATAAAAAACTGTTTTTTGTGACAGTGCAGACACGATAAAGACAAAGATCTTCAGCAACAGATAAATAAGTAGTTCCATATATTAAAGTTGTCACAGGAAATGATAATTTATGCATATGTAATACACATCATACATGAACATTTACATTAAGCACCACTGTGACATAGATTGCCCCAATCAGGCTTAAAGAAAATCTATTTTTAGATTTCTAACACTGTCCAAATACTGCATATTATGGAACAACTGTAATTTTATAGATGCCGTTTCTGAGAACCACCCCTAATCCTTTGAGAATTTTCTCAGGACTTGAAAATCTGTTTCTGACCTTAGATGTTGAAATTTAATAGATTCCTGCTTCCTACTGTCAAGTTCTCAACACATTCCAAGTCAGCTGCCTTCATGCCCTTATCCATCACCCCAAGGGCTCTAAAGCCTGTCTCAAACAAGTCACACATTGTAAGTAGTGAGATTATTACAGCCAGGAGAAAGAAAGAAAAAAGAAAGGAAAGAAAGGAAAGAAAGAGGGAGGGAGGGAGGGAGGGAAGGAAGGAAGGAAGGAAGGAAGGAAGG
>JANHFL010001911.1:353818-368267 GCA_032468155.1 Oxyrhabdium leporinum | reverse complement strand
AAGGAAGGAAGGAAGGAAGGAAGGAAGGAAGGAAGGAAGGAAGGAAGGAAGGAAGGAAGGAAGGAAGGAAGTCACCCCTACAATTGAAGTAAAAGGCGACAATGTTCTCTAAACTTCCAGGCCAGCAGTGATGATAATATGCAACATGGAACAGTAATGGGAGGTAATGGGCATCATTTTATCTCACCTTTAGTTCAACAGATGCAATAAAAAGAACATTCTCAGAAAATCTCAACCAAAATCAAGAGTTGCAAATTATTGTAGGGTGTTGGCAGACTAGAAATAAGTTTATTTTAATGTAGTTGTCCTGTTACAGCATGGATTGGAAAATTCAATCACATCACCAATCAGCAAATTAAGTGATTTGTCTTTACTATGCAGTATTTCTTATAACAAAAGAAAATGAATAAGAGTAATGATGAATCTGTGCAAATCACTTTGTTTTGCTCTTATTTTAGCTCAGCCAGAACATCACTGGCCACTAGTGGTAGGAAAAGTCATTCAGACAAAATAAAAGCAAAAATGAGAAAGACTAGAGACTTTCACTCCAGCTCATGAATTCAAAATTTAATTCAAGTTATTTTAGTTGTATGGTCCTGAACAAACAGAATATTTCACTGGAGAAATCCAATTAATTAAAACAAGGAAGCAAAAACCACAGAATTAGTGAAATGGGTTGGAAAAATAAACACAAGACCTAAAGTTCCATTTGCTCGTTGAATTGGGAATTCTGCTACATCATCAAGTAATGACAGCAAGCAGCTGAGGAAGCAATTTCCCAATCTCAAATGTGGGGCAGGGCAGAAGTAGCAAGATAAACAGTCAGTGGTCTTATAGTTTAAGGAGGTCAATCTGTTGCATGACATTGATAATTCTTAAACACAAGCCTTAAAAAAGGAATGTTTGAACTTAATTCTGTGCGTCAAAGAATTACAACATAATTATTTTTCCAAGAATCATGTCCATGTAAGATTAAAACTATAAGAAAGCTACAGTGGAAAATAATATTTGATAAAGTTGAAATCTCATTCCAAATGAGTTCAACTCTTGGTGACTTCAATGACACCCATATTTCTTAATAGTATACAAATAGTTTGTTACTACTGCCTTCTGAGATGATTTTTTGACTTCACAACATCTTGTAGTTTAAGCCCTGGAACGTCCTTTTCTAGCTGTTAGTATATTATATTTATTCACTTCAATCTGCTTTGTTTGTTTTGTTTTTTTAATTTTTTTCTGGTCATCGCCCAAATAAATATTACTGATTATTTAGTGGTTATTGTTTTAAATCCAGCAAGGTTGAGTGTGTGTGATGTCACATTGCTAGGTTTGCTAGGGTACTCACTGTAGTTCATCCGATATTGCTGCAAAATTTCTTTTCATTTGAGCAGTTTGCACTAGAGGCCAGTACTTAGGTTTAGCAGAACGTGTCAATTGCTTTTGTAGGATGTGCATTAGTTAATGATGTCTAAAAGTTGTTTTTTCTTCTTACTTTTTATTTTATCTCCCTTATGCCCTCAAATAGCACTATGCATTTTAAAAACAGTGTGATGCATTAACTCTAGCAAACACTTTTCTATTGTTGTCTATTCATGTGTGGAAAATAACAAATGCATTTACCGCTACTCTTTAATTCACCATTTAGACCAGGGGTGTCAAACTGGCAGCCCATGGGCCGGATGTGTCACATACAGACCACACTCACCCCACCTCCGCGAAAGGGAAAACTGTCGCGGTACATCACATGATGGCAACGTGACACCACAAGCTTGATACCCGTGATTTAGACATTGTTTCTTTATATACAGGTAGTCCTCACTTAATGATGATTTGTTCAGCAACCATTTGAAATTACAATGGAACTGAACAAAGGGACTTACAACCAGTGCCCAAACATATGGCTGTTGCATGCCCTCGCAGTCACATGATTACAGTCAGGGTGCTTGGCAATCCATTTGCACTTATGGCGGGTTGTCACTACCCCACAATTATGTGATTGCCATGTGCAATCTTCCCCACAAAGTCAAACAATTGTTTGGATTTTTGAGAGGGACTTTTTTACCCAGCCTCCTTAACAGCAAAATTGCTGCCTTGATTTTGTCCCACAGGGTGGAGCCTCTCCAACAAGGAGCAGATTTGTTCTCAAGGAGGCTCAAGGAGTTCCTTCTGCCCATGGAGGGGAGGGAATCTCAGTGCTGGGCACTGCAGCTTCTTTTCTCCACTTCAGTTCCCTTCTGCATACAGAGGGGACCTGCCCACTCTGCTTCAGCAGGCAGTTTTTTTGACTTCATTCACCGATAGTAACTACTGCAATGGGGATTGTGGTCATTGAGCAAGGTGGTCACGTGAGCATCTCGCTTAACAACTGCAATGACTTACGACCTAAATTCTGGGTTCAAATTGAGGACTATCTGAAGGGTCCTTGGTTCTCTCTTGAGTGTGCTTGTTTTCTTTCAGATGTTCCATTACCCAAACTAGATAACATCATCAGTCCTAGCACCCAAGGACCCCTCATGTCAACCCTAGTCTCCTTTATGAAGACTAGCTGTATTCAAAGAATAGATTAGGCAATGAATTCAGTTGAAAGAAAATCAACAACTTAGAGAGTTAGAAAAGGAATTTACCATTTAGTACACGGTATATAAATGTAAAAATAAATAAATAAATAAAAATAAATGGAACCACATAAGAGAAAGTTCTCCTTACATTACAAGAATTGCTAATCTGTTTACAAAGGTGTTTATTATTAATTTGTCTCTGGCCTGGCAGATCAGGGATTAGACTTCCATGCTAAATATGGAGATGGAATAAAATACTCGATCTGTTCTCCACCAACTTGCTCGATTATCAGCATTCTACTAAATAAGGCTACAGCATAAAAAAATTAAGGGCAACCTAGAAAAAATAATCCTATGTTCTTTTACATAACAATGAATGTTAACAGCAGCCAAGAAGATCATAATGAACTAGGCTTTATTTCATGTAAAAATATTTTTGCTTCAAACTGGAGTAACCTAGAATATTATTCTTATTATCATTGTGGCGCCAATAATACAGTTGACAAGGATGTACTGTAATCGGATTAGTGATCACCAATGATATCAAAATATTTTCATAAAAATGGACAATACAGAGAGTATACGTTTACAGCTGGTTTCCCATCCCTGCTCTAGAGTCATCACTGGAGATTTTCAAACGAACAGTGGACAGCAATTTGGGATGACCTGAGAATTCCTATAATAGGCAGGAGGCTGGACTAGAAGACCTTCACAATGCCTTCCAACCCTATGATTCTCAAATACAGCCTGTTTGTTTTTCAGGAAAGAGACACATACTCCACCTCCCTCTGTGTGTGTATATGTATATTTTTCCAAGTTCTAGTTCTACTTAACAGAACAGAATATTCTACACTAAGCAGAGAATTTTAACACAATTCTATTTTAGCATATCTTGACAGTTGAATAATTTCAGTTATGAAGCTATCATGTGGAAAAGACACAACATAATGAGGAAGAGAAAAAGAGGTTCAAAGAAGAAAGAACTGATAACATTATGAAGCACCGCTGGAAGAAAATAGCATTATATTTTTTATCACGAAAGTGTTTAGAGGTTTCCAATAAATATTTATTTCAATACAGTGTGGCCTAAACATGCTTCCCATCACACAGAGCCTTATAAAAAGAGCATTTGCATCTTTTGTATTTAAGGAAAAACTAACTGATCCTTTATGGATAAGTTCATAATACCACTTTTCTGAACAACGTATGAACACTAGATGTATTCATTTTTTAAGAGGTTGAGATCCATCACAAAAGTCAATACATAGGATTTACAAAATATGTTAAGGTATAGGAAAGAAACTACAGCATAATTGATGCCATTTTTTTTCCTGTGAAAGCTGATAACAGATATCAACAGTGAATTTTCTGTATGGCAGTCTTACCTTAAATGTAAGACCTTGCGTATACTTGTGAAAATATCTTACAATTTGTAAAAGTACATTTTAAAAATGCCAAGAAGTCATAGTTATGAATAAATTTAAAATCAGAAAGGTGACTGTAGGAGAGTTACTTAACTCTTAAAAAATTTCCACATGACTTGCATAATTTCTAAACAAGCTGTAAGAGCTCTAAGAGACTGGATAAGTGAGCCTGGCATACAACCAAGTTTTATAATCAACACAAAGCCAACAATTAGAAATAATATAGGCTTAAACAAAAGACACCTAAAAAAAAGGTAAATATCCATTGTCCAAACAAAAAAAGGAACCATTATTTTTCTTTTTAATATAGCATTAGGATAGTTCATGGTAATTTCCAAAATAGGTGTCCAGCAGATTCCAATCTGCATATCTGAATAGGTGACCATGTTAGGAACTTCTGATCCACAATCAGAGGTGGGATATATAATGTTCTTTGGCTCTTGAGGGGCATACTAGGGGATGCAGCCCAAAACCTGAATAGTACCAGAAGCAGTCAGCCAGGGTAATTTGTAAATTTTTCTTTAATTTAGTTTTGTTGAGTATGATCAATATTTTTCATATATTAATCAAAAAGGGTTACTTTCTATGTTAGACAATAAGCTTCCATGACTGAAGGAGGACTTCAACTATGGATCTCTGCAATCTTAATCTGTTCTGTCTCTGTAAAATGGAGGATCTGTGACAAATTTGGAGAGGGGCACACTAAAGACTAAGGGGTGTATTCCTCTATTCTACACCATCTTTCTCCAGATATATTACATTTGAACTTCCATTACACCAAGGCACAATAGCTATACTCATTGGAGATGACAAGACTTGCAGTCCAAAATTGGTTGAATGCAATAAAACTAGGAAAAACTGTTTGACAAAAATAACTCTCTAATCAATTCCAACAAATGTTTATTTATTTATCAAATTTACATGCTGCCTGAGTGATTTTGGGAGGTTTACAGTGGCATAAAGACACACAATTAAAAGCATTAATTGAATTGAATAAAGGTTAAAAAGCAAGAGCATGGATGGTTAAAGGGGTGGACCTTATCTCTCACTCACTCTATGATGGAATCAACACTTCCATCATAGGATGCCCAAGCCAACTGGCAGAGTCAGGTTCCAGAAGAGTGGAGGCAGATCTCATTTCCGATGACAAAATATTCCTGGGGGTAGGAGAAAGCTCTTCTCCTTTACCCCGCTAGTTGAAATTCTTTGGCCTCTTCTTCAGAGTAAGAAGGCAGGTGAATCCTATTGGGGCAAGATGGTTTCTCAGATAACCTGTTCCCATGCCATGAATAACTAACAGATAACCTGTTCCCATGCCATGCTATGATAACTAACACCTTGAATTAGACCCAGAAGGTGACTGGCCTCCAATGCACTTGTATAACAATGGCCTTAAATACACCATGCTAGGAGCCTCAAGAACTGTCAGTGCTGCTGCATTCTACACCAGTTCTAGCTTCCAAATACTCTTCGAAGATAGTCCCATACAGAGGGCATTGCAGTAATCCAAATAAGAAATGAGTAGAGCATTAGTGACTGAGCGCAGGGTCTCACAGTCCAGGAAAGGAAAGGAAAGGAAACTGGTGATCAGCATGAAGCTGCATGAAGGCTCTCCTAGCCATTGACTGCCACCTACTATTCGACTAGGAGTCGTGAGTCTAACAGAACCCCCAGATTGCACACAGGGTCTGTCTGGGGTAGTGTGACTCCATCCAAAATGTGGTATATCATTCCTGCTGTTGGCAACATGGTAACATTTAAATGTTGAATGTATCCAAGGCAGAATTCCAATTTAACTTATAAATGTTACTATATATAAACTAATGCTGATTTAGTTAAACTACCTGTATTGAAATAAAATGTTACTTCAATAATTGACAGAGAATCCCTTAATGGTAAAATAGAGGTTCATTGGCAGATGTATTGAAAAAAATGAGACATCTTCCTTTTCATGCACAATTACAAATGACCAGTTAAAGTTAAATATAGCCTCTAAATTAAATCACTGAACCATATAAGGCTACCTGTATTGTGTCAAATTACCTTCCTGACATATTTGCAGTATAAGCAAAGCTTGGACATTAGAAGAGCCACCGTGTCAAAATTAATTACGGTGAAACAATAGTAGTTCATCCAAGCAATACTACCAAATATAGGGGATCCAAATCAGAGGGGCCAGGACCAGTTAACCCTAGAGAAGACAGTTTTCTCACAATTCTCAATGATTCAGAATTCTCTCTCAGTCTTTCCCATATTAGAATAAAAGTGAAAACTAAACTATCTGAAGATATTTTTTAACCACGTTTTTCCCTTTGATCTTCACAGCTGTTTAATGGCTTTATTCCCATCACTGTGTGTTGCTGCTATAGTTCTCAAAAGAAGAGGCAGAAGATGTTTCTTTTATATGTAACTTTTCCTTTACATCTTAATCCACTTATAGTATATAAGAATAAAATAGGAACTGATTTGCCCCTTGCTGACAGCAGGCTCAAGAGGAAAAAGGTTAATATTTGGTGGATTTATCTAAAAACTAAACCAAGCCAAAAAAGACCCACAACCCAAACACATACAAAAATCCCTCAATATATTTGACAAATAAGAGCCATTAGAATAACAAACAATTCAGCTATCTCTGAAAGAGAGAGACCCAGCAAAAACGAGATGGAGGGAGAACAGAGCATAGAGCAACTTTGGAACAAAAGAAAACAAAACTATAAAGCTTCACAGCATGAGAAGCCACTACAAAAACCCCCGTAAGTTTTCAGGGAAGAGGTGGTGTTATTTAAAGGTTTGATTAACAGCTAACCACTTGTACTTTAGACTTTTTATTTCCCATGAGCCTTGACATTCTGAATGCCACATAAGCACTAGGAAGAAACAATATTAGCTTCTACAAATAAAAACCTAAACCTGCCCATGCTGAGAAAATGCAGCAATGATTTCTCTACAATCAAAATAATCCTTATGGCTTTAGGCTTAGATGCAGTCAACGTCCTCGGTCACCGAATTGGGCTTGTGTGGTGTGAGTTTTTTTGGTAGTAACTTAGGATCTACCAAAAAAGTTTGTTGAGAGATTTTTGAGCCACTGAAGGTTGATGAAATATTTAGATTGTCATCATCTAAACCAGGGGTGTCAAACTCGCGGTCTGCGGGCCAGATGCGTCACACACTGGCCACGCCCACACCCGTTTTAGCAAAGAGGAAAAAGTTGTGATACGTCACGTGACGACAATGTGTCATCGCGAGTTTGACACCCCTAATCTAAACAGAACCAGCCAGAGACAGAGCTACTTTGGTTGATAGACAAGCCCTATCTTGTCTATCAACCAAAGTGGATCACACTGCACAACCTTTTGATCAAGAAAAGAATTCAAAGGACCATTGAGGGTATAACATAGAGCCTCATGTAGTCATCACAGGAATAACAATTTAATGCATCACCAACAGATGGCTTTCTACTAATTTTAGTCAGAAATAACGCAGAAGAACCAACCATCTCTCTAAATAATTGGACCTACTGTCATATTGTTCTTACTCTTAGAAAGTTTTCTTAGCATTTTCCTAACGTTCAAAAGGGATCTGCCATCCAAATGCAAGTTTTTTGTCTATCTATAGTACTACAGTTGTTGCCTTGAAAGACTCCTATGTATTCTTATTTATCTGTTCATGTATAGCATTAATATATTTATTACCATGTGTGTCTGTCGTACACATACAATTTGAATGTATTAATATTACACAAAATGCGACTTCACTTTTCCCCGCAGCCTGAGTCCGTTTTCTCCACTGCCTAGCAGTCTCTTAGGAAAATATGAAAATATGACATATATTCAAAAAAAAAAAAAGAAGAAGAACCCAACCCATCTGCTTAACTGCACCTGCCTCAGGGGTTTTATGGGCTTAGGGTTTCAATTTCATTAGTTGAAAACATATACGTTCTTTCATGGTTCAGATAATTTTCTGCCTACAGAATCATAAGGAATTATTTATCTTAGGGTCTGCTTTGATTGTATTTAAGTACAAGCAAAATATCTGGAGATTACCCAGAATAAAGGCACAGCTAACTATCAAAGTCTTTGGATCAAAATGAAATCCTTCAAGGCATTTCATTCGATGTATGCAATCTTTCTCCCTTCAAATCAATACAATGCTTTCCTTAGTAAATATATTTTTACAAAGGATCAAGAACATTCAGAAAGTCCTTTAGATGTAGCAGGCTAATTGTCAAAGTTGCTGATTGACAAGCCTGCCTCTTTGCAGCCAGCCAATTTGTCAGAAATGTATCAATCTGGTACTGGCTACTTTAAAGTTAGAATCAATATGTATAGAACCCTTAGCTATTGCATGGCATGTTGCTTGGTTAAGTTAACAGAAAAAAGAAGTCATTTTTTTCCAGTTGAAAATCTCACTAAAAAGATTTTCATCAAGTGTAACAGAGTTCTATCCCAGAGGCATGCAGAGGTTACAACACCTTTGTCAATAGGACAAGAAAGACATTGCACCATTGTGAAACATCACAATGCATATAAAAAGGGAAGGCCTTATGCTGCAGCAAAATTTGTTTCACAACAAGGTAGAATTGCTGGCCTCATTTTTAACAGCCTTCATCTCTTTAACTGCCTCTCCACGGACGTTCCTGTCTCCATAACCATGGCTGTGGAACTTATAGGAGTAATCATTCTGGCCAAGTTGTCATTGAAGCAGAATCGACTGAAGGATGGTGATTGACTAATGATAAAAAAGGTTTAAAAAAAGAAAAAGTAAAGTTTCCCCTTCCCAGTGATGTCTGACTCTAGGGGATGTGTTCATCTACATTTCCTAGCCGAGGCAGCCAGCATTGTCCGAAGATGCTTCCATGGTTATATGGCCAGCGTGACTATATGCCGAGGCACATGAAACGCTGTTATCTTGCCTCCGAAGTGTTACCTATTTATCTACTCGCATTGACATGCTTTTAAGGTTGGCAAGAGCTGAGGCAAGAATGGGAGCTCACCCTGTCATGCAGTGCTTGGGTCTCGAACTGCCAACCTTCTGGTCAACAATCCCAGCATCTCAACTGCTAGGCCACCAATACTAGTCTGAACTTAATTTATAGCACCAATTTAACTATCTCCCTAATTTAGATGGTTAGATATTACTGCATCACATTGGCCCACATCCCTATCTCTCATACTTCTATCAAAATTTCAACTCCTTTTTAATCTGAAGCATACTTCAAGATTGTAATTTTAAAAAATGCCTGAGAGTTTGGGTTACGCTGCTGAAGAATTCTGGGATTGCCATGGCTCCACCCCACAAGTGGTGAAGTCTTGAGCAAATTACACAGTGGTAAATCAGATGGTAAATCAACAGGACAGCCCTTTCCCAGCTTGGAAAAAAGACACTGACTGACAACCTGCCAATGCAATATCTCCTATAGAAGTCTTGGTAATACCAAGGAACCACCTGAGGTCAACCAACAAAGAAAGATTGCTTGAGGTAAATTTCATCAATGCCAGTAGTGAACCAGGCTCTCAATCAGTTTGCCCACAACATTGTCAGGGAAATCCCCAAGCACCAATTGGAAACCAGAAAAGATCCATAAGGCATCAGGAGCAGAATGGATCCAGCCTACAGAGGAAATAACAACGGTTTATCATATCTGGACGAAGAAATGAACAGACTATGAAATAAGTCAGCTCACACAGTAACTACCTGGAAGTAAAAATAAAGTCAAACATATATCTGCTGAATATAATTAAAAAACCGATCCACAGGATGGATTCCAGCGCTTTAACAATTCTCAAAACATGAGGAATGGTTATGATAACAAACAGTGAATGCCTCCTTATGGGAATAGGTCTATCTTATTTTAGTAGCAATCTGAAACACAAAGAGCACAGCACAGCAGTCACTGAAACAGACTCTAACAGGCAACCAAGGTACATCGGGTATTCCTCAATGCATGTTTCTGAACACAATCTTTTCCCAACACCTAGTCAGGCTTCATTGGGTGACATACTTGTTTGGATGTACAGGCAGTCCTCGACTACAGTAGTGACACTTCAAAGTTACAATGGCACTGAAAAAAAATGATTTATGACTGTTTTTCATACTGACGACCATTGCAGCATCCCTATGATCACATGATCAAAATTCAGATGCTTGGCAACAGACTCATATTTATGATAGTTGAAGTGCCCCGAGGTCAGGTGATCACCTTCTGCAACCTTCTGACTAGCAAAGTCAATGGGGAAGCCAGATTCACTTAACAACTGGTTTACTAACTTATCAACTGAAGTGATCCACTTAACAACTGTGGCAAGAAAGGCCATAAAATGGGTCAAACTCACTTAACAAATGTCTTACCTAGCAACAAAATTTTGGGCTCAATTGTGACCGTAAATCAAGGACTACCTGTAAACAACATGAATGCTAATTGTTGTAGCTGCTGAAATAGTGTATCTCTTTCCTTCCTCTCACCTTTATCATTAATCTGGTTTAGAAAATCCTAGAACATATCAAAGAACATATCTTAGTATGCTGAAGATATATAGTAAGCACAACTGTTCTTTGATTGGCATTTATTGATTGTGGATTCTATTATTTATCATTAACTTCATAAGGTTTTTTTTATTTATTCACAAATTGTGTTCCATACATTCCAATAAATTCTCTTCTGTTTATAACTTCAGCAGATGCAAGCTGCTGAGACCATAAATCTTTCAGAAAATGTGGTGGACTGAAATGATAGAAAGTACCCTAAACAGCCCTCTGTTAACATAGGATATCAAAGCCTGCATCACTTTTGGCCATGATAATTAATTGAAATATACTTTAATAGTAGCAAACAGAATTTTGAAGTAGGCTACTTCATAAGAACATCATTAAAGCTGAAGAAGGTAGAATTATCTCTGTCTGCCTCTCTTTCATTATTTAAAATTTTGAGAGTCTGCACTGCAACCTTTGCATATTAATGCACTCAAGAGAGAACAATATAAAACAAAACTAATCTCTTGAAATAACTAAAGCTGTGCTTTTGCATGGAAGCCAGGAGATATTTCCCTATCCAACATCATCTGAATTAGCTGTGACTTGCAGATCAGATGCATCTTCAGTGTTTTTAGAAATGGAAAACCTGTCAATTATTCCCATGCTCCTCATTTACTATACATCAATCAAATAACAAATCCATTTTAACTCCTCTAAGGCAAAGCTTCTTTCCAATATTATTGATGGGATTGAGATTTCTTCAGGTTCTATAACAAAGCAATCTATCATTTATTTTTTATGCCCTTTCATATAATTAAAAATTATTTTAATGAGAGCCTTGGGATGATTGGTCATTTTTTCTCAATGCAAACCTGCATTTTGCCAATATTAAGCACACTTACCCTTTCGAGATTGCTTAAGGATTAGCAAAGACCACTAAGGAATTAAGGAATTTTGTGGAAGGGCAAAAGAACAAAACCTGAATGGAATTGAATACTTTATTTGGCCAAGTGTGATTAGACACACAAGGAATTTGTCTTCAGTGCAGAAGCTCTCAGCATACACACAAAGTCAGAGAATAATAACCAGCATAATAATAATAATACCAATAAGAGGGGAGTAGTAAAGAAGATAAATAAATAAGGGTAAATAATGCTGCAGACAAAAAGGAGACCGAATTCTATCTATATCTAAATATATTCAGTAAGAAACTTAATTGTAATATTTTTGAAACATCAGCATATATACATTCATTGTACATATATCACACTCACACACACAAGGGAAGCAGAGTCTCCTGCAGTCACTGAAATACCAACAGCATTTTTAACACTAGGGTATTAGGATTATCCTGGCAGGCAAAGAGTTTTATGGAGTTCTGAGGAGCTGCATTCGTTCATCAGACTTTTTAATTTCCCACATGAACGCCTCTGTTAGCTCATGGTGTGTTTGGGCATGCTATAGTTCAGCTGCGCAAGTGCCTAACCCAACGATGGCAACATTCCACAACGAATACCCAAATTAATAATTAGTGCTCTTTCACAGCAATATTCAGGTGCCGTTTCTCACACAGATGGCTAATTTGCACGGGGCTGTTTATGCCAGACAATTAGCTGACTTTCTCTCGAACTAAATTATCTTAAATGAGCATAAACCTGACGAGTCAGCTTTCTGTAGGTAGGAGGCACATGAAAGGGACAGCAACGGAGGGTTACAGGCATTCTCAGGATGGTTGGGCTGAAAACATTCAAATATTTTTCTCTCACATTGCAGAATTGCCGTTGTTCTGTACCTCTGAACTGAAATCCCCTCAGTGGAGCAGAAAACTAAGCAAAGTATTTTACAAACAATAGTTTTAATCCAAGTTCATCAGGAAGTCATAATCAAGGCTTCAATGATGCTATATAAACATTTCAGGGAGTACCCAAATTTTGTATTCATTTTCTTTACTTGGGCTGATTTGTCATGTTGGTGCTTCCAAGTTTTTTCCGTGTCCGTATCTCTATTTTAAAACAATTAATATAAGTGGTGCTAGATCATTTTTAGCTAATTGGTGTAGTGGTCAATGTATCAGACTAGAAACCAGGAGACTGTGAGTTCTAATTTTGCCTTGGGCATGAAGCCTACTGTGTGACTTTGGGCCAGTCATTTCCTCTCAGCACTAGGAAGGAGGCAATAACAAACCACTTCTGAAAAACCTTGCCAAGAAAATGGCAGGGACTTGTCCAAAGGAATATCCAAGAATCGGACACAACTGAAAAAAAAACAAAACAAAAACACAAATAGTAAATAATGTTTCCCAGCATTATTGAACGAAAAACACAGGAGCAAAGCAGTGGAGAAAAATCTGCCTATTTGGTCAGGAAAAAGTCTGTGAAGAATTAAACTCTCAGAGCTTACCGTTAATTACTTGCACATTCCCCCAGTTTTCTTAGAAGGAATGGATGTGGCAACCAAAAAATTGTTTAGAGATATTTTTTCAATCTTCTCCTAATTCATATATGTATGTTAAGAGCCGCGGTGGCGCAGTGGTTACAGGCTACTTCTGCTGATCACTGGCTGCCAGCAATTTGGCAGTTCAGGTCTCACCAGGCTCAAGGCTGACTCAACCTTCCATCTTTCCGAGGTGGGTAAAATGAGGGCCCAGATTGTCGGGGGCAATATGCTGACTCTGTAAACCGCCTAGAGAGGGCTGTAAAGCAGTATATAAGTCTATTGCTATGTTATAAGATCCACTGTCATGAAATTCATCATTGTTGAGAACAAGACAGTATTGTTAGCATATTAGATATTAATTCTGCACTGCTTGTTCGCTGATGAGCCTTTGCTGACATACACTGTAATAGATTTGGTGTTAGAATGAAAGCTTTCACAGAAATTTAGAGAAGCAAGACAGCTGAAGAATGCCTAAGCACTCCATACTAATCCATCTCCATACTAATTGATCAAAATGATACATCTAAAATAGGGACCAAAAAAATCCTGAAATAATTATGTGATTCTTTAAGCTTCAAGTTGTATAGTTGTTTAGTATAATTTAAACCTAAATTCCAGACATGGTGCTTACAAAGACCTATGACACACCCTACCTTTGAATTTAAAAAAAAATAATGGTAAACAGGTTAAATTAGAAGCTAGCAAGTATCAGTCTCCAAAATGTTTTTTACTTGTAAAATGCCTTTGCATTCCATATAAACTTTACAGGCATTCTTAGCAAATAGGACTGATGCCTTCCTGGACCTCAATGCTTTTAATTACAAGAGTAGCCAACTTCTCATAAGAAAGACTAAAAAAAGAACTGTGGGCTGAAGAAGGTATTGGGAAACAATCTTATCCATTGGCCTTCAGCTAAGTTGATATTTTAGTACTGGCAGCTCCTTTTTTTTGAATGTCCACCACAGGCTGTCAAAATCTCAAATCCATCCACAACCACAAAAAGTGGTAGAATGAAAATAATCTGAGGCCATCTTTCATCAGATATACTGGATTCTAGTTCTTACAACATTATATCGCATTGGTGGTATTTTTAGTATTTTTGACTGATTTTTAAGCAGAAAAAGCTGGATAAAACTATTTCAGAGAAAGAAAAACAAAGTTATGAGACTTTCTGAAGGGTTTTTTTTCATGGCAACAGAGAAATGTATTTTATCCTTTCTTGAAATATTAGCCACAAACAAGCTATTGTTATATACCAGTAACTGACTGAAGAATTAACATCTCTTTTTTCAGATTTATTGTAATAGCAATAGCACTTCGACTTATATATCACTCCATAATGCTTTACAGCACTTTCTGAGAGGTTTACAATGTCAGCATATTGCCCCCAACAGTCTGGGTCTTCATTTTAACCATCTTGAAAGGATGGAAGGCTGAATCAACCTTGAGCTGGTCAGGATTGAACTTCTGGCTGTGGTAGAGTTAGCCTGCAATACTGCATTCTAACCACTACACCACCACAGCTTCGGGGGGGGGGGGGGGGGGGGGGGGGGGGGGGGG
>JANHFL010001911.1:333706-344975 GCA_032468155.1 Oxyrhabdium leporinum | reverse complement strand
AGAAAGAAAGAAAGAAAGAAAGAAAGAAAGAAAGAAAGAAAGAAAGAAAGAAAGAAAGAAAGAAAGAAAGAACATAGTAAACAGAGGTTGCCAAATGATATATTAACTCCTCTGGACAGAGATGCTCAAATAGGAAACACATAAGTGGGGCTCCGAAGCAACCGAAATGAGACAAAAGACAAGCTTTGACATTTTAATTAATCTGTGTTAACTATCAAAATAAAAACTGTAATGCCAGAATTCCTAAAGATTTATCCATGTCTTTCTCAGAAAGATGGAAGTTTGGTTTCTGTCTAGGTGGGATCCAGGTTCTTTGTCGGAGTAATTAGAATTTAGAACAGGTTATAGAGGATCCTGGATTATCAGCTATTCATCCCTGTCCTATAGCTCCCTACTTTTCAATGGCTTGATAAACTAGTAGCGTCCTATATAGCATTTCACAATATAACGCTATTAGGTTTAATGTTAGAATAATAGCAAATTCATCAGACTTTTAAAAATCCATACTTCATCTCTGCCTCACGTGCATTCCTTAGTTTGCAAAAGTACTGAGCAAGTTTCAAGCACTCAAAACGAGCAAAATTAATATATGGTAATTGATAGTGACAGATCTAAATGCCTTTCTGAGAGCAACCGATTTGAGCAAATTCTTTTCTCTAGCAGAAGGAAGAAAGAGACATCAACACAAAAAGCCCAAATGAAAAATGACCTATAATTTCCCTACAAATCTTATGTAAACACACTGCGGGTACCAGCATTTGGTACCATCCAGCTCAGCTGCACACAAATGATATGAATTAATTCTCTTTCCTCTGATTTGGATAGCTGTCAGCTCACAGGAACCAAACAACCTATTGGTACAGCATGGACTTGATTTATAAAATCATACTGAGCAGGCCATCATCAAAATGATATTCATTACTTCTCACTTCTCATGATTTGTAGTCATAATATGCCAATTTAATTACAAAATGTGGTTCCCCCTGGTATCATTTTACTATCATAAGCCTTCTTCAGCCCACAAAAATCTCTGCTTTCATCCTTGCTCAAGTGCCAAGTTCAATACTTTAGTCCCACTTGAACTGGGATTCATTACAATTATCTTTTGCTAGGTATTGCTTAAGTTTATTACATCAGCTGTTCCAGCAGAAACTGCTCAAACAGTATCTGAATAATAAAATAATACTGTTGTATTTTTCCCACTACCATATTGCTGAATAAAATCTTAAAGATGTGATCAGAGTCACTGTACCTGGGAGTTGACTGTTCTTACTCACATTCAAAGTAGCCCAACACCTGAAATAAGAAATGACTGGAATGTATAACTCTGTCCCCTTCAGTAATATCATGATGTTAGTGTGATCTCTGCAGCCCCTGTCATAGACCCATCACAATATTTGCTTAAAATGAAAGTACAGATACAAGCAAAATTCTGATAGGGCAGTCTCCAGATGCAAACTGCGCTAAATGTGCTAGGATAATGTTTGGGATGGACAAAAGTAATTTCATGTTTAGAAGTGGCGGAGAGATGAACATAATTACTTCTTTCCACCGAATTAACTTTCTTTATTTTCCTTCTCAAGCTGCTCAATGTGTCTAGAAAGAAGATTGAACATTAACAGAAAGGAACTTCTAGAACCCTGTTTTTCAAACTTTGCAACTTTAAAATGTGTGGTCTTCAACTCCCATGAGCAGTCCAGTCATTGGAGCTGCCAGCAGTACCAGAGTCAATGACCGCACTTTGCAGATCTGACAACTTTACAGAGCCCCTCAACTGGCCACATGGCTGGACTGGATTTTATGACTATTCTTACCACTTGGACATAAGGCACATCACTACACTCATAAAGTAAATCTTATTGTTAAACAAATCACAAAGTCATTAAGTCCATTGTAATTTTGAATGATTGTTAAACACTGGTGGTTAAGTCAAGGACTACAGGTATGGGTAATCTTCAACTTATAACAGTTTGTTTAGTGACTCTTCAAAGTTACAATGGCACTGAAAAAAGTGACTTATGACCGTTTTTCACACTTACTACCACTAAAGCATGTCCATAGCCAAAATTCAAACACTTGGCAAATTTTCCTTTATTGGTCCTTGGCAATTGGCTCATATTTATGATGGTTGCAGTCCGGGGCTCATGTGATTACTTTTTTGCGACTTTCTGACAAGCAAAGTCAATGGGGAATCCAGATTCACACAACAACCATGTTATTAACTTAACAACTGCAGCAGTTTACTTTAACAACTGTGGCAAGAGAGGCTGTAAAAGGGAACAAAACTGACTTAACTGTCTTGCTTAGCAACAGAAATTTTGGACCCCATTGTAGACAAAAGTCAAGGACTATCTATACTTAGTCATAGGCAGAGGCATTTCATGAAGATTCAGGATTAGAGACCTGAACTTCAAGAATGTTCGAGGCCAGCCAAAAAACAGTGATGCCAACAATGGAGCAGACTCTACATTGTTTTGACTGTCAGCTGGGCACTGAATGGAAGCTCAATGCAGCTTATTTATTATGTTCATTTTCTTTGATCAGTGTTGAGAACTTCTGCAAAACTCAATTTTTGCCTGTGAATAAGCTGTGTAGCTGCATTTTGGACCTTGATTTCTTCTAACCCTGCCTCTTTTTCTCTAGTGGGTTTGTCACCTGATTGACAGCTTACTGGCCTCAATTCCTGCTTGCCTGTTGGATCGCAAATAGAGTATGCCCACAAAGGTACTAAAAAAAGAGCTTTTTCAAACGCTGCTTTATTTCAGCTAGCTGAAATGGAGACCCAGTTTGCTTATCTTTGGCCCATGGCAGATTCATAACCTTCTAATTGCTTTCTGGCAGCCAGCTGAGCTGGCATAGAAAATAGAAAAGCTCACGTTAAATCCTGAACTCGGATCCGCCCCATTCTTGCTGCTATGCCATGACTGGTGGATATATTCCCACACTGGTGAAGTGCTCAAAGGGGACTTCAGCAAAGCCAGAGGAGAAAACACTGTCATTTTGCCCATCATGAACCAATCAGGGCACCATCTGTGACTCAGAACAGATTCAAGAGAGACAAGACAGAGTTTTAATGAGGCCAGCAAATGCCTTTGTTTTGTGCTGATTCAAGGACAGATAGAGAGTACTATAAACCCATAAAAGAGAAAAGACCCATAGAAAAAGAATTTGCACAATTTAACTACTCCCCCCCCCAAAAAAAAAAGTTTAGCATAAAGCTTGAAGTCTATCTGCTTCTATTCCATATCAGTTTTCCCTTCTGTGGTTCTCAACTGTCCTAATGCATGCAAATCAATTCCATTTCTTATGACATAATCACTCTTAATAATTACCAAACTAGATTTTCTGCTTGAACCTGCACAACCAATAATATCAAATAAAACTAGCATTAATCCATTTTTTAGCTTTATGACTGATCATCTTTTCTTAAAAAAAAAAAGCTATTAGGAACTGCAAAGAGGCTTATTATTTACCAAGCTGATCAACACTTCAATTGCTCCTTTTCAGCTTATCTTGATACGGGGCAATCATTCCATTTATGTGAATTCAGCTACTGACACCTGCAAGGATGCTTAGGAATGGGCAAATCAACTTGCCATCTCACAATTTCAAAAATATTGATGATCTCATCCAAGATGAAAGCAAGAAATAGAAAAGAAACAAATTTTAAAACCGGCTTAAAGGGAAAAAGGAAAGTACACTGGTATTTTTGCTCATTCAAAAGAAGTACTGCTAGACTTTCTGAAAGGTTATTTATGTATATATTGCAAAACAATTTTCAGGAAAGTACTTAAGTCTAAGGAACAAATGATGTTGAATGGGTTAAAGATACCAGCTTCTAACTGCATCCCTTACCAACTGAATATAATTTTGATTATTAATATATCTATATTATTCAAAATATGTACTAATAAATGTTACATATTTCAACAGGGTAGGATATGGTATATTTCCTGCTCCCGTTTCACTGAGACAGATGTTCATTTCAGCTATGCTGTTTACTTCTTCTGCATCACAATCTCAACATACACATCTCTGACTAAAGGTATTCCAAGAGTCCTAAAATAGGCCATATTTCTCTCCACGTAACATTTGAGGCTGTGAGGATCTGGCAGTGTTGGCTTGAAGTTTATGGAATGGGAGGTTCCCATAATACCAATATATCTATATTTCAAGTGGGTTTTTTAAATAAGTTACTAAATCTTGACCACATGAAATCTTGACCACATGAAGTTCACACATCTTCAGCACATCAAGTTAGAGAGTATGCTACAACGTATATGTGACATTTTCAGGAAAACAAGGCAGCAGATAGGGTAACAAGTGGTAGTCATTCTGCATATGCAATTTTTTTGTAAAAAAATTCCGATAGATACAATTTTAATGGTTTTGCTTCAGAATACAATAGAGAACACTCCAATCAAGCTTTTTTGTCCCCTGGGTTTTCAGGATTCAGAACAAATCATGCGTAACATTTTAGAACAATTTCAAACTTAATAAAACATGTTTATGGCTGAAACCCATTATTTCATACTTATTTCAATGATGAATTCCTAGAATATATTGCTTTCTGTATAAGTTATAATCTTCCATATTAACTTCGAGATTGTGAACTTTTTCTTATCTACTTTGCAGTTTATTATATTATACAGCAGCGACATCTTATAACTTTATATCTTTGGGGTGATTTTATTAATATTTTAAATTAAAAATTACACTGTCATGATGATTCATCAAACTACAAGCATTCTACCAGAATTTGTAATCAAAATACTCAAAACATAAACTTAAAAATCACTGAATCCACAGAATTTGGACTGGGTCCACCAATAAAAGTATATAAAAAACTGAAAGTATCTGAGAACCTCCTGGAATAGGCCAGCCTGTTCTAAAATTTTTACATCAGCAAAGTTCCTGAAACCATATTATCACAGCCACTTATGCAGTACCCTGATCCATGTTTAATTATGTGTTTATTACAAAGTTAGCATGTCTTCTTGTTTGCAATTTTCACTAGATTTACCTCTTCCTTGAACTGTTAGTGATAAGGAGAAACTATGTCGACTCAATTTGTCAAGTAGAGTGACTCAGATGGAGACTGGAATTTTCTGGACCCTGACAAAATATAGCTGGTCATATTGTAGCAGATGTTGAACATTCATTACAATCAACCACTTATCTACTCTTCTCTAATCCATGCCATTCAGGAAATGATGCAGTATGATGCAGGGCTGATTTTTAATTAAAGAGTCTGCATTAGGAATCGTTCAGGCCTTCAAGTGCTTGTCTCTCAAAATGTAACCAAAGGACATTGATCAGCCCATTGTTCCACACTTTTACTCTTTTATTTAAATAGTTAGCATTAGAGCTATGCAACGATTCAGATTCATTTCAGAAGAAGTGCTTGGGAGTATGCACAAAGACAGCACCTGCCTGGAATAGGAAAGATTCCAACATTATATTCAAAATTCTAAATAG
The DNA here is from genome assembly GCA_032468155.1 of Oxyrhabdium leporinum. Classification (NCBI taxonomy): domain Eukaryota; kingdom Metazoa; phylum Chordata; class Lepidosauria; order Squamata; family Cyclocoridae; genus Oxyrhabdium; species Oxyrhabdium leporinum. Next base: position 339,497 of record JANHFL010001911.1, on the reverse strand, counting down.
TTTGGTTATCAGGTATTGGTACTTATTAATCATTGAAATAATCATGGTAGTTATTCTTGCCTTATGAACAAGGTAAGTAAGTCAATAGGTCTTCCCAGAAACTTCCCAGAAACTGCAGACACCATAGTTATACTAGCAATCTCAGCACATGGAAATAATATGTTCTTTGATATAACTAGTACTTTTTCCTAAACAGACTATGTATGAACCTCTTGGGGGAAATAAGAAGCTTTGAATAGTGCTCATGAGTTTTCAGAGATACCTGATTGACTAACATAAGAAACAGGATTCTGACCAGCTTAACCACTGGTCTGATCAAGTAGAATTCTTCTCCTCAGGCTACACCCAGAGGTTGGCATTAGTCTGTACAAACTGGTCCCACACAGAGTTGTCTAGGATGTAGAAAGGTACTTCAAATCTTTGATGGAAATGTAAAAGACAGGATGAGACATTTTATAACGTCTGATGGACATATAAAAAAAAATCCAATAACATTGGATACAATACATAAAGGTAGTCCTTGAGGTACGAACAGCTGTTTAATTGGCTGTTCAAAGTTACACAAGCACCCCAAAAGTGTACTTACAACAGGGGTTCAAAATTGCAACCAGCAAGAAGCCTCTGCAGTCCTGTGACTTGATTTAGTCACTCCTGAAGCAGTAATCAATTTTTAGTTCTGTGGTTTCTCTTTGAGATCTAGAAGTCACCCATGGTTATGAAGGTAATTTCTGACGCCTATAAAGTTGTCTGTTTTCCTCCCCTGGTCACATGACCAATTAAAATCCAACAACTTTGCACTGGTGCATGTTTCCCCCCTCCCTCTTCATTGCTGCTGAGTGGAGAAGTAGGGGTGAGAATCTCTCATTGCAGCCCTTGTTGCTTCTTTCGTTGCTGTTGCCTTGAAGACTGGAGTACTGTTGTTGCCTTTGTTCAGTACCTTAAAATATTCTTTTTCATTATAGTACTGTGCTTGCTTGCAAGTACTTCCCAAACTGCTGTGCTTGTTTGTAAATATTTACAAAGGCAATTTTTTTTTAATTACCATGCTTGTGTTTGTAGAAATAATAGCTGGAAATTTCTGAATCTACAGAAAGCCAGTTCGGTACCGTAAAGTTCCTTTACATTCTCTAGTACTGTTAGTTTGCATGTGCTCGAGATGGTTTTCAGATTGTGCCTTTGCATTTTACTGTATTATGTATGTTTGCATGTGCTTTGAGATTGCTGCAGAAATACTAGTCAGTACCTATAGAGAGCAAAGATACTATAAAGTTCTTTATCTTCTGCAATATTGTGTTTGTTTGCTTTTGCATTGAGGATTGTACTATTGTAAGATTGCTTATAGAGCAGTTGATGGGAAGATCACAGTGGCTCCGTTCTGAGACTCCATGCTGGACAGCCCTGTAAATTGTCAAACTCTTGCTTCACTTAATGATTGTGAAAGTCACTTAATAAACCAAAGCAAGCAGCAAGCCCAATCTTTGTTCACTTATTGACCTGGTTGATTTGCTTAACAAGCGTAGTTAAAAAGTGTTGTAAAAATGAATCCGATTCATTTCACAACAGTTGTGACTTATATTCCTAATGGGCAAACTCCATTAAGGTCATACCTCAAGGACTGCCTGTACATCAGTTCAGAAAATTAAAGTACAACTGAAACCAGAGACTTTTCGTTAGGGACAACGAACAGGCAACTAAAAAAAAGTCATGGAACTTCATTTTTATATATGATAGTGGCAACAAGACTATTATATGCTCAAAAATGGAAAGGTCTGACACGGTCCACAATGTAGGAGTGATTAATGAAGATGATGGATCATGCAGAGATGTCTATTTAACTTTTGGATCGGAGAATCCAAATATCTACATTTATGGTTGGCAGGAAACCCTTTGTAGACCTTTTACAAGAAAAGAAAACAATCCATTTATGATTTGTAGTTTGGATGATTGGGGGTGGGGGGAAAGGACAAGAGAAAAAAGTGTTCTTTCAGTAATCATAGAGTAAGATATAATTTTGTAATTGTACTTATACAATTGGTGGCGCAATAGTTAGAATGCAGTATTGCAGGCTAATTCTGCTGACTGCCAGAGTTCGAGCCTCACAGGCTCAAGATTGACTCATCCTTCTTCCTTCCCAGGTCAGTAAAGTGAGGACCCAGATTGTTGGGAGCAAATAGGCTGACTCTGTAAACTGCTTAGAGAGGACTGTAACGCGGTATATAAGTCTAAGTGCTACTGTTATATTTACTGCAAAATGAGCCTTGTCGGCCCCTCAGCCCATGGTAGGGGAAAAGGGAATGGTAAGCAACCAAATTTTGATCACGTAACCACAAGGATGCTACAACAAACAGAACTGCAGGGAGGGGGTCATAGGTCCCTTCATTCAGCAATGTCATAATTTCAAATGGTCACTGAACAAACGTTTGTACATCGAGAGCTACCTGTATGTAGGATTGAGCTGCTTAATATGAATATTCTTACATTGTGCAGATATTAATACCTATACATGAGATGAGTTTTTGAAAACACCTTTTTTTTTTTTTCCAATAAGTTTTTTTTATGAAAACACCCTTGAAACAGTAAAGTAGAAGTAATTTAGTCTAACTACTTTTATCTAAGGGAATGTGTCTTTTGGGGTAACAGTATAGTACATATAACAATATTTCTAGTCTGTAACAGAGTTCATTCTTTTACCTCATTTCTTTCCTCATTTCCCATTTCACACCAATTTGTTTCACAAATAAAACAAAGCCTTAGAAGAATGTTCCCATTCTCATTCAATTAACGTAACATTTAATTTTGTGCTCACTGTTAATCTTCTGAGCGCTCAGATTATGAAATGATTATCTTATTCTAATAGGTCTTTGAAAAAGAGCAGCTAATTGTTCTGAATAGCCATACCGGAGTGCTCTTTAATTTGATATAGTCTTCAACATACTAACCTTTATGCTTCTCTACACCCATCTAATGCTCCTAACACCTCCTTTTAGATTCTTTTAGACTCTTTGTTTTTTATATGTACTTTGTGCTTTAATATATCCGCTGGCTTTGCATGATAATTTTTTTAGACTCTGATGCTTTTTAATTGACTGTACCCCACCTTACTTATGCTGGACTATGACCACAATAAAAATATGATTTGATATGTTATGAATAGCCAGCCTGCATGTACAATACCGCAGCATCCCTGCCAATCTAAATGGTAGACAACATCTAAGTGTGAATACTATGTATTGGCTTTGGCATATATACTGAGGAGATGACCCATCTCTTCCTTCTGGCAGGGAAAATGTTGTTCTTTTAAAAGAAGACACAAAGAGAAATGGAGCAACACGTTACTGTGTCTGACCTGAGGAAAAAAATGAGACGTAATATTTCCCCAATATCTCTAATAAAAGAGTGAATTATTCAATTAAGGTCGGGAGGGGGTTTGGCAGGGGACTTTGTTTCAAGATATCTCTAAGAATGTAATAGAATCTCTTACGTGCTCAGGGAAAACAAAGGGAGCATGACTATTACATAGGGAAGCAGGGACATTACACAACAAATTCTTGAATGCTGGATAGAGAGGATACATGAGAAAGATTCAGAGTAATTCTGCCATAATTACAAGAAGGTATAAATTGAATTGGAAAATTGCTTTGGCAGACTTTCAAGATTCTGTTATCCCAATAGCCACAAAAGTCTTTTCAGAAATCCAGAAATTGTTTCCTGAATTTGCATGCCTCAAGGGGCTTGAGAAAGAAGCAGGTAAAATGTCTCCTCTATTCCAGAAAATCTCAAGTTGGGATGGAAACATTCTATTTGCAAATACATCAACATTATCTTGTGATCTACTCACAGTATTATTATTCTTCACTGAATTTTCTCTTTGTGTTTTTTTCTTCTCATTCTTTTAAAGCTATGTTTACTTCTTTTAACATGAAGAATTGCATTTGCGGTATTTAAACTTTAACAAACAATAAAGTTTTGATTTTGTTTATTTCTTGTGAGATTGGACTAATTCCAAAAATGGAGGAGGAAAGAGGAAGAGCTGAAATTCCTAGTTATATGCCTTCATACTAGAAAACAAAAAGATTACATCATAATATATATTTTCACCAGATTTTTCTCTTTTCATACCCAGTACGGCACAGTGAGAATATCTGTCTCAGATACCTTGGGTTATAGGGAGAATGCCAGGGTGCTTCACTCCCTGGAAAACAGGGAGAAATACTCAACCCAAGGAGACAGAGCAAAGGTATGTAGGCCTGAGGGGATTCTAAGAGAAAAGATCTGAGATTTCAAATCTTTCTCTTTATGGACTCTGCTATCCCACTTCAATAACACTAATTATTATTGTGTTTGTTTCTGTTTCTGTATTCAGACGCTCACCGACTGTTGGCAAAAGCCTCAACTATTCCAAAATAAATATAGAATTTAACAGATGAAATATAAATTTTGTTTTCTCTTTTTTTGCTCCTTCCTTTTCACTATACCTCATATTTTCATATGTTTTGAATGGCTAGGGAATCACTGAAGGCAGAATGAGGGTGTATTTCAATGATAAAAATAGCTTTTTCAGCAGAAACACTCTACTAGACTTCATGTGTTAATGCTGCAATTTTTCTCTAGGCCAGACCTCGCTCAGATTCATCACCACAAAACACTTGATCTATACTACAAGTTCAAATGATGTACTTCGCTTTATAGTTAAATATATCAACGTGAAGAAACTAAAAGGAATTACTGAACAGATTTGTGTTGCTCAAAACTGGGATAGGATCTAAGGGAGAAGTCTCAGATGCCTTCTACACGTGTGTTGTTACATCCAAACTATTGAGAACTATTCCCACAAAAAACAGAGGTTTCTCTTGGATTAACTCAAATATAGTAGCCACCACTGCTGAAAACTCTGACCAAAGTAGTCATTGCTACGCATAGTAAGTTCACTCCATAAATTATTCCATAACCATTACTCTTCTAAAGTATTATCTTCATTATGAATAATGGATTCTTTAAAACTACATTAGCACTAAGATTCAATTGACATTGTGAATAACAATTTTCACTGGACAAAGTAACATTTACTCCAGGTATTATCCAATTCAAGCATCTTGTATAGTAGTACCCTTGCTTCTCGACAATGAGAAATCAACATCTACTATTTAGAAACAGTATTTTAAAACTGCAATCAATGTTTGTTTCTGATTTTTCCTTTTCTCACATTACTTGATCATTCTCTTTTTAACCATGAGGATAACTATACAGAATATGAAAATAATTGAATAAAATCAAAAATTTAATTATAGGTTGGAGTCCTATTTCCACTAAATATATTTTTCAAAAGGTATAGCCATATTTGTTTTCAAATGAATCAAGTTCAATAATTATTTGAAAAATATTATGGCTCCTTATTTAAGACATCTGAAGTACTACATATAACTCTTTTGTTCACTAGCAAAACCATTTCTTTTCTGAGTTGCAGAAGTGGTGTTTTTTTGTGGGTTTTTTTTGAAAATCAGAGCAAATCCCACAAAGCAGGGAGAACTCCAAGCTGAAGTTCCTTATTTGGGAACCCTTTTGTTTTTCGTCTGTTTATCTTTGTGTGTGTCTCTGTACAGCAGTCTCTTATTTAAATAAAAAACAGTAGGTAAGACCATTACTAAAACTAGGAAAGAATGGAAAATAATTTAGGTTTTACGTAGAGCAGACAGGAGAAAAACAATATATGCTGTTATAGAAGAGCCTAGGTGGCGCAGTGGTTAGAGTGTTGAACTGCAGGCCACTTCTGCTGATTCAATCTAGCGGTTCA